>JAANDH010000563.1:38096-65401 GCA_011799765.1 Nymphaea thermarum
AAAATCCTAAGCGGACTTTCTAATGAGATGGGTGGAGCTCTTTATTGTCTTCAACTTGTATATTTCCTTGTTTTCATACTCTTTAATGAAATTGACTTGCAGTTTTGTGTCTCTGTGCATGTGCGCACCAGTCATCCAGGTCACACTTTTGATTCTTTTGCATGTAGTTTGTGCGCACAGATCTGTTTTTCAGGTTGTTCTACAGAATAAAATTATGGTATAAACCATGTGGATGCTGATGTCATAATTTTGTCTATGTTAAATTATTAATTGTTCAGAACTGTATCGTGCTACATCGATCGATATGGCTATTAAAATTCAGTATTTGACTACCTTATTCCTGTTTGTTAAAGCAAACAGCAAGAGAGCATTCTTTGATCGTGGATGTAGGTTCTCTCGAAGCGAACCACGTAAACCTTGTTTTCTTTCTCCCGTCTCCCTTTTCTTCTCTTATCTTCTTTCTTTTTTATGGTATCAGAGCCAGGTTGAAGCAGCCATAGCGATCCATTTCTGTTGAGCAGAGATAGAACAAATAAAGTTCTGTTCGCCTGCGTACAGCGGGTGACAGTCCAGCCCCTTCTCTCCACAACGACTGGCACTTAGGGAGCCCCATTTGATTCCATCTTTTGGGCGTCCCTTCCTAATCATCCCAGCCAGCTTCAGTCCAAATTTCAGCTCGATCCGAGCTTTGGGCGATTTTTGGCGTATTTTTGAAGATTCGGCCTCCCCTGTCCTGCTGCTACTTGAAAAACAGGGGCAACGCAGTTTTTCGCCCCTCGTTATTTGCCTGGCGTTCTCACCACGAGTGATCATCTACTGCGAGATTTCACAGAAAGAATCTCCAATCTGTTACAAATCCAACGCCCCACTGCTCGATAGAAACCAATGCCGGTGCTGGTCGAAATCGAAAGATGTCCGGCCGCTTCTCCTGCTGCAATTTGCTACTGTGAGGCAACGCTGTTTGCAGTTTTCTTTTTCCAGCAACCAGTGCCTTCATATCAGAGCCATCGTTTTTCATGGCTTCATCTTCAGCAGCATCAAAAAATTTCTTCTACCCATATCCACTGAATTTGAACGTGTCAAATTTTGTCTCCTTGAAATTGACGCATACATAGCAATTTTCTTCTATGGAAGACGAAGATTCTGGCCCTCATTGAAAGTCAGGACATGGAGGGCTTCTTGACAGACTCAACCCCTGCTCCACCAAATAGCATCATTGATTCTGCAGATCCGCAAAACCTCATCTCCAATCCTAAGTTTGAATCATGGCGTCGATCTGACCGCCTCGTCAAAGGATGGATCACTGGTACGTTATTTGAAAGTGTTCTTGGTTTGGTCGTTGGACTCAACTTTTCTCAAGAGATTTGGTCCACTCTCATTGATGCTTTTGCTCAGGAATCTCAAGAAAGGGGTTTCCATCTTACTCATATGCTCACGACATGTAAGAAAGGTGACGACGCCCTTGAAGTCTATGTTGCGAAGTTCAAAGCCATATGTGATGACTTGGGTGCCATATGACAAGTTCACCCTTCTCCATATTATTTAAAAGGACTCCAACTTATTCCAGCATGAGGATTTTTGGCAGTAGATATTTCTCTTATTTGAGAGGATATGCTTGCAACAAATTTGATCCAAAATCAGTTCCATGTGTTTTTATTGGATACAACACCTTACATAAAGGCTACAAGTGTTTCGACCCCAATTCCAGACATATATATATCTCAAGGCACGTCGTTTTTTATGAAAAATCTTTCCCCTTCAAAGATCCGTCCTCACTCTACAAAGATGGCATCATGGAAAGCGATTTCATATCTTTCATTGATATTGACATCTCGAGCAATGAGAATATACAACCGTTAGAACGTTTTGAATCTGGATCTAGTCAAACTCCAGTTCCACGACTAAATGTGTATGAAGATCTTCACCAAGACAACCTTCAAGGTCGTTCCCTTGATGCCAACATTCTTTAGGATCGTTCATCGCCTTCCCCTCCATCATTGCCTCCAACAAATCCTCATAGTTCAGAAAATCATGGGAATGAGATTACCACTATTATTCCATCCAGTTCTACAGGAACCCGAACCATGGTGACTAGAGCTATGGCAGGAATACATAAGCCTAATCCCAAATATGCCAACGGCCAAACTCTTTACTCAAGTATTCCTAAAGAACCCAAAAGAGTTCAACAAGCTCTCAAACATGAAGGATGGAGAGCGGCCATGGAGGAAGAGATGAATGTGTTACGATTCAATAACACATGGGAACTTGTTCCAAGAAAACCTTACATGAACATAGTTGGATCAAAGTGGGTTTTCAAATCCAAACTAAAGGCTGACGGTAGTCTTGATCGATTCAAAGCAAGGTTAGTTGCCCGGGGTTTTACTCAAGTAGAAGGAATCAACTACCAAGAAACTTTTTCTCCTTCGTCCAACCACTATACGGCTTGTCCTTTCCATTGCCACCATTCTACATTGGGACGTCAAACAACTAGACATTAAAAATGCCTTCCTTCATGGATCCCTTCATGAAACTGTTTATATGTCTCAACCTCCAGGATTTAAAGATCCTCTCCTATCAAATCATGTTTGTCGTCTTCAAAAGGGGACTCAAACAAGCATCTAGAGCATGGTTTCAACGTTTAAGTGATTTTCTTTTCATTTATGGATTTTGGAGCTGCTATTCAGATCCATCTATGTTCACTTTTCGTAACCAAGACTATTGCCTTATTCTCTTAATTTATGTTGATGATATGGTCCTTACCGGCAGCTCAGCCAGCTTAATCCAAAATTTCATATCTACTCTTAAAGAGGAGTTCCGGGTTAAAGATATGGGCCAACTGAGCTATTTTCTTGGGATCGAAGTTTTACATACTAGCAATGGTCTTTTTCTCACTCAGGCGAAGTATGCTCAAGACATTTTAGAACGAGCTAAGATGTTGGATTGTAAACCGATGAACACTCCAATGGCTGCCAAACTGGATCTTTTAGATAATTCACCGTTTCCAGATCCCACTCTCTATCGCACTATAGTTGGGGCATTACAGTATCTAACCATCACTAGACCTGAAATATCTTTTTCGGTGAACTTCATCAGTCAATTTATGCAAAGTCCAACTCAAGCTCATTTCAAAATTGCCAAACGGATCCTCCGATACATCAAAGGAACCACTGATTATGGCATCCAAATTCTTTCTCAAAGCACTTTAGATTTATATGCTTTCTGTGACGCCGACTGGGCAGGATGTCAAAACACTAGAAGATCCACGACAGGGTATTGCACTTATCTAGGAGCTAATTGTATTTCTTGGAGTGCAAAGAAACAATCCACTGTTGCACGATCCAGTGCCGAAGCAGAATATCACTCCATGGCCTCTACCGCTGCAGAATTAATGTGGCTCCTACAAGTTCTCCGAGATATTGGCATTAACATCATTAAAGCGCCTATTCTTCATTGTGACAATATTAGCGCCATTCATCTCACGAAATATCCGGTCTTTCACAATCGCTCAAAGCATATTCAAATTGACTATCATTATGTGCGAGAAATGACTACTTCTGGACGCTTGACCACTAGATTTGTTAACTCTCATAGTCAAATTGCTGATATATTCACCAAAGCTTTGGACAAAATTCAATTTTTTGGATTACGTGACAAACTCAAGGTCACCAGCCGGTTTCGTTTGAGGGGGCGTGTTAAAGCAAACAACAAGAGAGCATTCTTTGATCATGGATGTAGGTTCTCTCGAACTGAACCACGTAACCTTGTTTTCTTTCTCTCATCTCCCTTTTCTTCTCTTATCTTCTTTCTTCTTTACTGTCGAGCTAAACAACATGAACTTAGTGTGTTTCATGCATGAATTTCCAGACCCTTTCATGGTTTGTCAAGCCTTGAGATGTTTCTTAATTTATCTTGCCGCATAAACCTCTTTTACATTGTTTAATGATTAGTTTATGCATATGCAATTGCAAATATTCATCAAGGAACTTCATGTTTTCTGTTTTAGATGTACATCAGTTGCCCACAGAATTAACTTCTTGCTTCTTTTTCATGGTTTACCCTGTATACTAAGCTTTATTTTGATTTAATTCCTATAAACTAAGTTTTAAGTGATTGCTTGCCAACAAATTTCTCCATAGAGCATAACAAAAAGTTTTCTGCTCAAATGTCGCTTGAACAACAAAGTAACTCTTCGAAACTCAAATGGTATGTATGCCATGGGAAGTCGGATGTTGTTACCATGCAGAAGGCCATGCCAAATTCATACGTGGTTGGGGCCCGTTTTTGCTTGCTAACAATTTGGAGGAAGGAGGTGTGTGTTTTTTAGTTAACTCAAGGGCACTCTCTGATGGAAGTACACATTTTTAGTGGATGAAAATTACTGCACCATTTTCATACGAAAAGCTGCCCAAGAAATCATCCAAGCAGAAGAAAGGGTGAAGCTTTCAAGTTTTTGCTCATGTACTTTTGTCCCCAGTTCAGCTGAAAGTGATTAGCTTCTGTTGCAGTACTTTTTGTACTGGTTATGTTCATCCTTTTTGTTAATGGCCAGGGTGACTTGAACATCTTTTGGTTTTTGCCTTCATGTTAAAAGTATTAACTTACTAATGTGATATTTTTGACGTTCATAAAAGCTCAATTTCAAGCATTTCAGTTTCACAACGGAGCTTTTTTCTTTGCAAGGAAACATAGGTAAAAGGGTTTGTTTAAATTGCCAAGTGGGTAATCATTGTTACTCCAACTAGAATTCTGAAATTGGTCTTCATGATGGTATTTCGAGAAGGCATAAAACAGTTACTGCATCCATTAATCATCTTGTTGCTCTTGTCTTCAACTAAGTTTGCTGCTCATGTCTTCAACTGGGTTTACTTTAGGGGAGTCAAAGGAGTTGGCACAGTAGAGATGGCGGCTCCATTTTCATGCGCATAGCTCAAGAACGTCTACAGAGGATTATGATCACGGTTTTCCTTTAGGAGATGCTCTATAAAAATGAACTAATGTCAAACTCGATAATGAACACAGTTTCCGTCACTGTAGGTTTCCTTTTTGTTTCTTGTTGGCTTTCATCATATAGAAGAGAGCTTCTTTCACATGAAACTGGCTGCATCGTTGCCGCTCCCCATGATTGTCATACCCTTGCAGCCTGAAGTCTATGATGTGCTGAGATAAGCTCGCCACCATTAATTTGAACCATCATAATCAAAGCAAGAGCAATGTACAAAATTGGTCAAACCAAGCTCGCTGAATTTCAAAGTCTGGCAATGGAAGGAGCCTATTTGGGTCGAGTGGAGCAACTGGTACCAAAAATTGCAGTCCGGACGGTACCAACTAGCCCTTTAAACACTGGGATCAGGTAGGAACAAGTCTGACCCGATCAAAACCCAGCCCACGAGCGGCCCAACTAATTGCCGTTCCAAACGAAAGAAAAAGGTTCTCACTAATTTATCTGTTTAGTGTTTGATGTGCGGAAAGGCCAAGGAAAANTTAAAAGAACACTCTTGTAATGGTTACCTACTTGTCTGGTGCTTGTCTGAAATCCATTATATTTTAGATGACCGTACCTTGTTTTGGTAAACTCTGCGATGGTTGTTACAATATGATCAGATGAATCAAGTATTTTCTTTTCAAACTTTGTGTTATGTCGGCAACATGACTATTTTTCTTGCTTGCTTGCTCGATCTTTCACTGAGATAATCTTGCTGAGACTTGTAGAATCAGTCAAGTTTAAAGTTTAATAAGACACTTCGCATCCCATTGGCAGTTGGATATAAATGTAGTACGATAGATTAGATTACCTGATTCAAATACAGGTTTTTTTTTTTAATACTTGAACAAGTTAAGAAATATTGAAATAGTCGGACATGGTAATTAACTGTACGTGATGATCCACATCTCAATTGTTTACATCCTCTCTGTGAGGTACTCAAGTTTAAGATAGACATTTGTCCGTTATCTTCTTATTGTTTTCGCACACTTCAACAACTATTCACATTGATGAATTAATCGCGGGCAATTTCACGTAAACCAGTCTTTCAATTACCGTTATTTTAAAAGGGGATTTATTTTTCTTTATGATATTTTACAGATACCAATTCAAGATTTAAACTATTTTAAATAACCACTTCATGATTTAAAAGTTATAAATAGCCGTTCCATATTATAAAATAATTCACGTACACATATTTCAGATAACAATTTCCATCTTCTCGCATAATAACCCGAAGGTGAAATTGGTCCATGCAAAGTGTTAAAAGGATTCCACCCCCTCCTCAGCTCTTCTGTCGGAAGACATAACCAATCCCCATGTTCCATGTTAAAATATATAAAAAAGATGAATTTACTCTTAAAATATTTTTCAGGAAAAAGAGGTTTCAAAGTCACATTTTTTAAGACGATTCCCCAACAATTTTACATTTTTTTATCCTTTTCTTCTTTTGCCTTTTGGCTTTATAAATTACATTTGAAAATAATAAAAAGATTGTTTAAAGGTCAACAGAAAGAATATAAATTGAGGAAGTTGTTTTATAAGCTTAAAAAGTCATTGTAGTTTTGATACCTTTCGTTTGAAGGTTCGTTTAGAAGCCATTTATTTTTTTTGTAACTTTTTCACAAATATGATGAGAATCCTGTTTCCACAAATATGATGAGAAATCATGTTACCCAACTGCAAATCGAATGAACAACGATTAAAACTGAATTGATGAGGTAACTAATCCGTTCTCTTAGTCCCATTTGATTAATAAGATGGCCAACTAAGTCTGAGTTTTGGTACAGGCACCGAACCGTGCTTGGCCTACGAGATCGAAGAACATGTGAACCTGTGATCCGATCGTAAGAGGGTCTCCTCTCATCTGTCAATCACCCGATCCTGACTAATGGTTTGGTCGTCACCTCCAAGAAGAATAAATGATGGGAATAAGTGAACATGTGCCGCCTAATTCTCTCTCGTTGTTCAGGATTTATTGGAATGCTTAATGACTTTGGTAGGCCACAAGGATCATTTTTGGAACGCAGGATCTCAATGGGGAATGACAGTCTCCGGCTGATCTGGGATTGACAGTCTCCGGCTGATCTCTTGCTCGCAGGACTCTGCCACTTCTGCGATGGATTTAGAGATTACAAAAATGATTCTGAAGATTTATCACAAAAATATAACAAAAATTAAGATTTAACATACAAAACAAATACATTCATAATTTAAAATTTATAGATTCTGAAGAAGAACCTAATGAACAAAGTATGAAAGTATCCAGCATATTAAAAATCCAAAATATGTTAAACATTGACCTAATTCTCAGATTTACAAGGACTATGACCAAGTCGAAAAAAGGACAGATACAGTCTTGGGTATGTTGGTCGTACTCGGAGTGTACTCGGACTCAACCAGTAGCACACCGTTTTGATGCGGGTACGGGGTACTACTCCATTTGAGCAGTACCTATGTAGACATAGCCTGTAAGATACAAGTACTTGTGGCTGAGTTCTGCTTAGCCTTACCATTTGGTGATAACCTGTTGTATCCATTTCCAACCTTGATTAATAACAAATGATAACTTTTTGGATTTGTATCTTGGTGGTGAAGCATGTGTGCATGGATTGGTTTCATCGTATCACCTTTGCTAAATGAGTTAAGAAAGAGAACCACTAGTGTACTATCTGTTATTTCTAAGTTTTGCATGAATTGTATTGAAACTGAACAACTCGTATGACATTCACGTCTTCCATGTTTTGACCTTTTGCAACATTTTCTAGAACCATCAATAGGAGTTGCTTCCCTAGACCTCAGCTTACAGTTCTCATATCTTAAATCTTCCCGTCTTTGTTGGAAACCGGCCTGCTTTAACCAATATTTGTCTTCTACTTGGATATATCCTTCCTTTTGGCTATTATTTAAATAAACAAAATTACATTTCTAGTAAAGCTACTGGAAAATGTATGTATGTTTTATGCCTATGGCAGTTCCGCATCAAACCTGCTGGAGGACTCCTCCATAAATTTTATTAATCCAACAGTGCCAAAAAACAATATTTACAGGGAAACTAACAAAAATTGCTGCAACTTGCACAAGAGACACCAATGAACCTCAAACTAAGGGCAGCAAGGAAAGAGTGTGCACATCTGGATTTTCGTTTGTGATGCGGAAAAGTTGAACTTTGTTAACCACGATTTGGGGAGCTGCTCTATTTTCCCCTCTACCTGCAATAAGAGAACTAAGCCAGAATTTCCATTTCCTGTTGTTAGCAGAGATAAAAATGATTGAGCAACAATTGAAGTCAAAATGAAAAAGCGTCCAAGCTAACATTTCTGTCTCAGGAAAAGGAGAAATCGATCTACGGCAGAAAGGATTATCTACGTCAAGAATATCTTTGGCTCCATTTACCTTAACCGCAACCCAACAAACACCATTAGATTTTCTAGATGCAATTTGGATAATTCCATGGTTAAGATGGGTGGTTAGCCATTTGCCCGGAAGAATGCCAAAACTGGTCCAAAACCGCATTTCCAAAAGTTCCTCAGGGCAGCTATGATGTAGGGCGGCAAAACTGTTGACACAGTCCAACCATGTCTGCGAGCACATGGAGTCTACGGATCTGTTATCTCCCCCATGAAAACACTTGTTTCTCCATTTCCATATACTCCAGATTACAGTTTGAAAGCAAATCCTCCAACATCGAGCGACCCAACCTCTTTTGAAGCTACAACTGTACCAACGCTTTAATTCATCGATNTTACCATACCAATAGCTTATCTCACCTCTGCCTATGTGCCACACAACATTGCCTTTAACAGGATACCAAGACATAATGCAGTTCTTAAAAAACCAAGATTGTTTTGCTTTAGGCTTAATAACCCATAAACTCCTAGGAGCAACATATTTTTTGTGGCAAAATTTGGCCCAATTTACTTCATGAGCGCAGATGGAAAGGGTGAGGCCAGCCTTCCTTTCCATTTTAGTTGGTTTGAAGAAGGGAAATGATGCTGGGTGGAGGAGACTCTTGAGGAAGCTGATCAGAGAAAAAAAGACATCATTCAGGTGCTGCACTCTGTGTTCGGACCAGGTAGTGAGGCAGGAACCAATTGAAGTGGGAAGCTCATCTAAGGCAACACACTTTCTCTTGTTGTGTTTTCTTTTATCCACTTGTAGGATAAGTGTAGATTGAAGTAAAGACAATGTGTAGATGGTTTCTAGATGCATGAAGGATGTATTGCCTGTTGCAGGTGCTCGATGACCCCTCAACTTGGTGTGGAGGAAGTTGTGAGAAGAAACTTGGTACATAGACAAAAACAGACATGGTTTCTAGTTGTCAAGCTAGGTATGGTGCTTGATTTTTCTCGTACTTATTCACATAGCTGCATGTATGATTAGGTATCTGGCTGCTTGAATTTGCATAAAAATGTGTTTGAGTTGATACAGTTCAAGTTTCTAGATTAGCCAACCCCAATTACCGTCTCTCTCCAGTATACGAGAGAGAGAGAGAGAGAGACCCCCTTTCGGTATGAGAGAGAAACCTTTTGCTCAACATTAGGAAACCACCACTTCTAGTGGGATGTTAGTGGGGCGTTGTGACCCAACCAGAAAGTCAGGTGTTACAGAGAACACCAAACCAAACAATTGAAATCAGAAAAATCCAGCAACAACGATGCCAAAATACACCAAAAAGACCATTTAAAGCCGGGGGGAAGAGAGGACACCCCAAAAAATGAAGATCTAAAAAGCATGCCCAGAGCAACACGAATAACCTCAGCAAGCTTAACCAATAGAAATACATAAAGGACACCCCAAAAATTAGCCAGGTCAACCCCACAGCTTGACCCAATACCCTGCAAATGTGCGTATGTGTGTGTGTGAGAGAGAGAGAGAGAGTGAGAGTGAGAGAGAGAGGGGTAAGTTGTGGTTGGCTAATCTTGAACTTGAACCGTCAAGGGATGCATTCAAATGGTCTCTTTTTTGGTCATTTTCCTTGCAGAAATCACTTGAGGATCATTGTGCACTTCTGTCTCCTATGGTGGTGCTACTAATGTGGTTGTCTGCTTGTATGAGAATAAGACTAGCAAACCACTATATGGTTTTCGTTTTTACAAAATCATAAGTTCATGGATTATTTGTTAATTATTGGTGGTATGTTGTTTTTGTTGTTGTTGAATTATTTGTTCAATCATGTGAACTCAAGATGTGCATACATAACGTTTGTTATCTTGTTTTGCTATCTCGTACTGTGATACCTGTTAGAAATTAGGTTTCATTGATGTGCTGATTAGTACAAATTGTAGAGGCAAATGAGATGTGCATGTCTACATTGTGAACTGCAACGAGTTTCTGATGTATATGCTAGCCTACAGGTAGATGGGCTGGCTTAGGAACCCTAACTACTTCATAAGTGAGTTTGGAATAAAATGGATTATACAGAGCTTGCTCGGCTTAGAAACCCTAACTACATCATCTCTGGGTATGTAAGAAAATGGATTTTATGGAGCTCGAGAGTTGGCTAATTGGCAATGCAGCTTCCTCAAGTTTGTGGGAAATGAGGAAGGAGCACATCAAGCTGTGGTGGAGGCCTGGGCAGACGAGACAATGAGTAGCTACTTATCATTGCTCTTTAAAATAGAACATAACAGTTTGAAAATGTAAAAGGTCTTTCATTTTCTATTTCCTTTCATATGTTGGAGAAGTAATTTAGCATAAGTGCATTACTAATTGCCAAACACGATGTGCTTTAGATCCCCCCTTCCCTTCTTCGGCAAGAGTCCACGGCGGCTTAGAAAATGGTAGTTTGATTCTGCAACCCCTAGATGATAGCAGTGGATTGGAGGTGGTGGTGGCATTGTCGGGACTCGGGAGAAGGAAGGGGATGGCAGTTGGGCCGAGGTTGAGGACATAGATGAGACAGGTGAGGAGGACATGGGTAATGAGGCGGGTAAGATTCCTGTTCAAACTGCCCATTACAGCCCCATCTAAGTTTGCCCACCTGATCCCATACCAGCTTCTCCACACTCCTATTGTTCCCTTCCTTCATCCTTTCCCCCTCTCAACTTTTCCCCCCAACAAACAAGACCCCAAATAATCTAGAAATCCAAGAAGAATGAGTCGGATCGAATTTGGTAAGTTATTTCACAATCAAATATGAACCCAAATTCTATATCAGCCAATAGTTCGATAAATATCTAAGTCAATTTTATGTAAATGATGGATCTAAAGCTAGCCAGACTCGAATTCAGTTTAATTTGACGATGCAGTCTGTGGTATAAGTTTGGATCTGTTTACATACGGATCGATGAAATTGAATGTGGTAAAGAATGGAACCAATCCAAATCTAGATCATTTACATTCCCAACTGGACAGACCTCTATACAAAGAAATATGAATGAAAATAAATCGAAACGTTCTTTTCACCCAGGCGTGCATGCGCATAATTAACAATACGTGTTGTAAATATCGGATTATGATGTTACATAGACAAGGCAATGTTGTAAATATCGGTTACTGACTTTGGTTAACAATACGTGTTGGTGATATGCCTCGTTTCTCATCGACTTTAAAAATGACTTAAAATGTTTTTAATTACCTTTTTTAAAATAACGCGCCTGTAATTTACCCATACCATCCAATTTAAGGGAGACCATTTTGGCTTTCATCTTGCACCAGCAAACTAATTAATAAGACGTGATGCAAGTACAGGGAGCACGGAACGGATGTTTCATGTTGACGTGGAGTGTCCGTTCTGTTTGAGCAAACACGGTCCCTGGAACATTAGGAACAACACGTCCTGCTCCTAGCATTTTATAAATGAAACATCAAACACCCTCTAATAAATGCTTTGATGAAGATATTGACATTTTCTTTCCAAAATTTTGGGAGTTCTTTTGATTTGTTCAAGAGACGCATGAGTTACATGATTTTCGAACGTCAAATCTTGGTGCCCAAGTAATCAAGATTCCCAAAACACACATTTATGTTTGTTTAATCTTGATTTTGCAATACATATTTTATTTTAAAATGTTTCGTGCAATCAGAGGTCGGGGGCTTAAACATTTATTAATAGGCGTCAAAAGGATTTTAACATTTATTAAATTTTCAAAACAAATCACTGTGGTAATCAAACACATTCAAATCCCGAAACGGGCTTCGTCCACCAAAGAAATAATTTTTTATTTCAACGCGTCTTGCTCAAACTGCGTCCTGTGTGTTAATTTTTACCTTAGAAATAGTTTTGCCAAATGACACTTTTTCGAAATTCCGTTTAGAGACGCATGAGGAATTCCGCTCTGCACTCTTTACGTAAAACCCGGGGCAGAGAAACTCCAAAACCCTCTCCCCTTTCGTGATCGATACGACGGCGGTTGCGGCAGCCGAATCGTTTCGGAAGTCTGAGTAGCACAGACCTCCTTGCGTTAAGGGCGAGTTCCTTCTCCTGCGGTAGCAACTCTGTGAGTCGTTCGCTAGAGAGTGAGACTGTGAGAGAGACTAAGAAAGAGTTGGTGCATTTCTTTTTACACATTGTTGGCTCCTTTTTGAAGAAAGAAGAAACATGGTGACGAAAAGGTGCCGTACCGGTGATGGTCAGCCGAAATGTCGCAAGGCGGTGGGAATGTACTTTTTCAAAGTTCTTATAGGAGATTTCCACACGAAGCTTGTAATCTCCCCTTTCCTCTTCCTTATATATATATATTTTCTTTCTTTACGCACTATACTTCTCTGTAAGATCATTTGGTGGGCCGGCATATGTTTATGAGGAATTTCAGACATTATGGCTATCTTAAAGTAAATATCCGCTTAAGTAATTGCGTTTTGGGATATTACGTCATTTTAGATGGTATGGGGTAATTTTAAAATGTATAGATACCAGTACGCAATTAGAGACTCTTTGATGGGCGGAATCTGTAATTGTCCTCGATATAAAATGGTAGTGGTCTCTGGGGTCGTGCAATGGTTGCTTGAAACGTTGGTTTCTAGGGTTGTCTCTTCCCCATCTGAGAGAGACCTCACGTGCGGCCGCAAAGACCCTGGAAAATCTTACCCCGCGATCAACCGTTCAGTTCTTCAGATGGATTTAGGTACGCTTCCGCTTTAAGTTTAAGGTTTTGGTTTAATTCAATGATTTAGCATGAGCATGATCCTGTTTAGGGCATATACGTTTTGGTTTTGTGTATGCATGAAGGGAGAAATCCCAACACGTTCTTCGTCTTCCCGTTTTTCTTGGTGAGTTTTTGCGTTTCGTTTTACTAATGATGGAAGAGGGTTTTCAAAGCATTCATCCCATCATCGTTTTTATCAGGAAAGCCTTTGTTCCTTTTTCTTTTTATGTTTTCTTTCCTAATAGGACCAGTCGTCTCGTCGATGGTGTCCTTTTTCTTTCCTTCGAGTGGCTTTCCTTTTTGAGTGCTGATGGAAGTGGAAGAAGAAATGGAGTGGTTTTGTGTGTTCTACGATACTGAAAGTTTGAGTCATGTACGTTGCAAAAGCTGCGAGGGAAACTGTTTAACCACGCCATTGCACCCCTGTCGCACTTTCACATGTGCTGGTGGCAGATGTTGACGCACTCTGACTCACCAACTCCTACCGCTTGTTATGTCAAGTGCGGTCGACTGCCCTTATATGCACATCATATTCATTTCGATTGGGTATTATCAAATGAGTCAAGAACTCGCGGAGTCATCAGCTTATTCATAAACAGTATGCTGATGTTCTGTCTTTTTCTGTTTATTATTTGTAGACTTTGTGTGTCGTTTTTGCTTTTGGTATAAAAAGTTCGCGCAGCCCACCCTTAGTTTCTTGCTTGCTACGGAGAAGATAACATCGTTGCCAAGATTTACATGGATGCAGGAGTCATGTGGATCAGATCTCCTTTAATCTCTCACGTTAGTTTTTTGCATTATGTGTCTTTGTATTCTCTGCTTTATGTATCTTTATTTTTCCTTCTTCATACTTTTGTAACTTAGCACTGTCGGTGCCACTCCTATACGATGCATGTACTCATAAAGAAATTGGATGACGGTGGTAGGACAGAGAATTGAAGTAAAATACTAGACAGAGTGATACTTCTTTACGGACTTCTATTAAATCTTGAAACTGAGAACTCCATAGTTACTTCGTTGGAATTCTTCCTCACGTTCTTCATGTATGCATGTATAGGTAGGGATGGGATGTGACTAAATAAGCTGATTTTTTTTATGAAAAAATGCTACTTCTTGTTGATTGAGTGAGTCAATTCACGTGAACAACAGCCTGGTTATGTAAGAATTTTATGGCATAGTTGATTTGGTTTTGTTATTTTAATATGGTTCTGTTGTCAGGTAGATTTAATAGACACAATATGAGGACAGCTTGTCCATAAAAACCTCTATGAACTTTAGAAAAGTTTTACAAATGACTGGATGATCTTATATTGTTTGTTTCTTTTCTCCTTCCAGGTGAAAAATTCAAATAAAGTGATATTTTTTTTATGCCAACCCTCTAATTGGATGTAGTACTATGTCACATAGGTACGGGTACGGGTGCGGGTATGGGTACCGGTACCGGTACGGGTACCGGTACGGGTACGGACCATTTTCAAAAAATGTGGGTACGGGGGTACGGCCGTACACACAGACATATATATATATCAAAAATTTTCAAACAGAATAACATATTCACATTTCACACATATATATCAATAAAACGCAAACAGAATAACACACAAACATAAATCATGGTCCAAAACACATAAATCAAATCATTGTCCAAAACACATAAATGATAAATCATGGTCGAAAACAAACATGTCATGTACGTCAGCTTTCTTGATTATCCTCAGTTGCATCATGAAGATTAGAAGTAGTAATAGGTTTTGTAAAGTCCATGTTAACAGCATGCAAATCATGTTCTCCTTCAAGTTGTACATCAATGTCCTCTGGATTAACATCCCAATACTTGGATGATCCTGAACTGCAAGTTGCAACAAAATCAAAAGATTCAAAACTATAAACAACCAACATAATATGTAAATGTAATTAACTAATTATGTAATATGTATACATATCAAAGATACAAAAAAAAAGAAATACCTGTAATCATTTAAAGTACGTGAAAGTAAGCGTAGGTTGGAGTGGACATAAACTAAATCTTCTGCTCACTTACTAGTTAGCTTATTTCTCTTGATGTTGTGAATTTGAGAATAAGTGCTCCAATTTCTTTCACAACATGAAGAGGTTGCAGGTTAAGATAATAGCTTCAGTGCAAGTTGTTGGAGATTTGGTGTCGATGCTCCAAAACACAACCACCAATTAACAGGATCTTCTTCATCTCTTGCCATTGAAGCTTGTATTGAATCATTTCTTCTACCAGAGAAGCTCGCAAACTCATTATTGATTATCTTCAACCGATGAAAATCAGGATACAGTCTTCCCAAACATATCTCCCTATTTTTTTATATTTCTAGATCTCGATTAGGAGGAACACGACCAGTACCTTCTGCCAACCATGTTTGTCCATAATATTTTAGATTTAAAGAGTGTGTCATACAATGTAAAGGGTTATTACTTTTGTTCCATCTTCTTACTAAAATTCTATGCACATGATCAAAAAACTCAGAATCATCAAGTGCAACATTCTTCTTCTCATGTCTAAAAATGATGTTTTGAATTTTTTCAATCATGTTATCCCACATATCATAAACTTTGTGAAGCATGGGCCCTTCTTTATCAACTTCTCTCAGCATCTGCCAAATAGGCTCTGTAAACTGCAAAAAATATGTAACTTTGTCCCACCATTCATCTTATAAAATGCATTTTTTAATTTCTTGAGCCTTCACGATATCATCATTCTGATAAAACTCCCAATCATTGTCAGTCACCATAAGTGTTAATGCATGTTTCACCTGCTTTATTCTTTTTATCATTACAATAATGGATGCAAAACGGATCTCTGCTACCTTCAACAATTCAAATTGGAATGTCTATTAAATATAACAAGAGCATTGTTGTGATTTACAACAAAATTTCTGATGTTTCTGACATCATGCTCAAGCTCCTCAATCCATGAACACAATAAACCGGCATTTGAGTCATCTTTTGATGGGTTGCAAATACTTTTAAGTGCTAGATTTATACTGTGTGCCACACAAGAAGTCCAGAATATGTGACTGTATTTTGGATCACTTGCCAAATTCATCCCTGCTTGTTGGCAAACTGAAGCATTATATCAGTAACAATTTGCACAACATTCTCTTCACCGACTTCTTTGATGACTTCTACAAATAGCCTTTTTAAATACTCAGCATCTTTATACTCCCCAGATGCATCAATACATTTCAAGAAGATTGGTCCATCAAGCGAATAAGCAATAAAATTTATCAGTTGCCGCCTTTGTATATCAGTCCACCCGTTAGAAACAATGGATACTCCATATTGTGTCCATGAAAATTTCTTCTTCTCTAATAATTTTTCAATGTTTGTCTTTTCTTCTGCAAGAATTACAGTTCTCAACTTCTCTGAACTAGGGGGTACATAACCACTCAAACTACAATTCGCCAAACCTGTAACAACATCCTTCCAATAAGAACTTCTGGCTACATTGAAAGGAAGTGAACTTGCAAAAAAGAACCTTCCAATCCTTCTATCCATCTCTGCCCTTCCCATATTATTGAATGCATGTGTTAATGTACTTTTTCTTTTCTTTGAAGCATCTACTTGTTGTTCAATAGCAAAAAGAGGAACCCACACACTTGACTTGGATGAAGATTTCTTTTCAGCTACATCCTGTTCTTTTTTTAATATCTTAATCTCCTCATTGGTAAGTTTTGGGCATGGTCTAATTCCAACGCCTTCGATATGCAACAAATGTGCCTTGCAACGTGTATAAGAGCCCGTGAACATCATTTCACAAAAGTTGCAAGAAAACATTACATTCCCACCACCACCTGGCCCTTTTCCTAATTTCTTCACATAGCGCCAAAGAGGCTGTTGTGGATTATCTTTCTCTAA
Organism: Nymphaea thermarum; assembly: GCA_011799765.1. Classification (NCBI taxonomy): domain Eukaryota; kingdom Viridiplantae; phylum Streptophyta; class Magnoliopsida; order Nymphaeales; family Nymphaeaceae; genus Nymphaea; species Nymphaea thermarum. Next base: position 55,053 of record JAANDH010000563.1, read on the forward strand.
TGTAGTGGTATGAACACTACTACTGCTGCTTTCTACATTCTCACTTCTTGTAGGAGGCAGTACTTCTTTTCCTTTGTCAGCCATTACAAGTTACAACTTATGTCTGACGTCTGAACAGAACCTAGCAAGTAGCAAATGAGTTGCAGCTGCAACGGATAAGATAACAAATACAAACAGGGATCATGTAGTGCAAAATCATATACAAATACAATACATATGTACTGTTTTAATATCTACATGCATTACTCATATTCAACAATACCCTGCCGGCAAATACCCTACCGGCTGCCCGCAAATATCCTTCTGGCTGCCGGCAAACAGTCGACCGGCAAATGCAATCCACATACCACAATCACAAATACCCTACGACAGTGAATAATGAAAAGGCCCAGCTTGAAAGGGATTTGAAACCCTCTCGGATTGGTGGTCGATCAGGCGAACCAGAGGCCTACGATTAAAATGAAACAATAGAGAAACAGAGAGAGAACAGAGAAACATTCAGGCGAAAGACAAAGAGAGAGATTTGAAAGAAACCGTAGAGAAAGGGCGAGCCGCTGCCGTCGCTGCTGTCGTCGCCGCTGCCGAACCCTCGATTGTTGCCGGAGAGAGACGAAAGAACGTAAACAGTTGAGCGTCGAGGGTTTGTTTTACCCTTTTTTTAACGTCAAAATAGTTTTTAACGTTAAAATGAAATAAAAGTTAAAAAAAATTGGACAAAATTGGACCCGGTCAATGTTGACCGTGTCCAATTTTGGACGGATACGGTCCCTGGTACGTTGACCGTACCCGGTACGGTCAACGCGTACCGAGAACGTACCCACGCCCGTATCGGTACCAGTACCGGTGTCGTACTGGTACCGGAAGGGTACGCCCCCTTGGGGACATACCCATGTTACATAGATGTAGTAATGGCAGAGCGCTGTGGTGTTTACAACTTTGATGGGCATTGTTCTGTCTTTATTTTTTGTAGTACATGCCTCCCGCTTTTGCAACATTGATTGAGGATGACGCTTCTATGGTGCTGCTTTGAACACATCAGTTGGTTGTTACCAGGATATAGAAGTTCTTGAAGACAGTTATAACATGTTTTTTAACAATGGTTGGCGTGCATTTGTTGAGCATCATTCTTTACAAATCGGGGAGTTTCTTGTTTTTCGGTATGATGGTGAAATGCGTTTGATGTTAAAATATTTGATAAAAGTGGATGTGAGAAAATTTATTTCAAACCAGTTCAAATGGATGATAAAAAATCCATCCCGGGTAATCTAAAGAAGAGTGTCTCTCAGTTGCATGGTTATATGTGTGACCCTGAAGTATCAAGAAGTGAATGTGATAAGGAGGTTACTCAGGACAGTTGTCGAAGCTCGAGGGAAAAATGTAATTCTTCCAAGAAGTTTGAAGTTAAGGTATAAGTTTAAAGTAATTGAAAGCTGTCGAAATTTTGCTTCATCTATATCTATAATTTGAAACCTGTAAGCATTTCCTTTTTTTTTTTGTTCAAAATCTGGTACCCTGATTGATATTTGAAGAATGTGATTCTCTAGTTATTTGCATCATAATTATGAAGTGAATAATATTTGGCTATTTAATTATGTCTGAATCTATGACTTTTCGAATAACTAGGTCTTGACTTCTACAGAACATGACTACCTTGACTACTCTCTGGTTCTCTCTCTGCATTGGGTGCTACTCTTACTTTCTTTTTGTTTTAATCCATGTGGGATCGTTTTAGTGAGTGCACTGATTTGGCTTTTCTTCTGATCAGAAGTGTGGTTGTTATCTCAGGCTGGCTCTCTTTTTGATCATCCTGCATTCATGTCCACTTATCGATATGCTTCAAGACGGCGGGAAGTTACCAAAGAAGAAAGGCTGCAAGCTTTAGAAGAAGCTCACCGCCTGAAACTAAATCGACCTCATTTTACAAATACCATGTTTGAATCAAATGTCTACAGGAGATTTACGGTGGTAAGATTTCCCCTTAAATTTTGCATTTTGTGTTTAAATTGTCACGACTAATTGTAATGTATACGGCATGACTGTTGTATGTAAATGACATTTTTACCTTCCAAATGGTTTTTCCACCATTTTTTATTTTTTTCCATGAGCAATTAATAAATGAAATTTTAACCATTGTTTTTCATGTTTTATGGATATATCTCCTTTTCTTGCTCCTTGTATAGCCAATTCTTGCACATAGTCAAAATGTCTTACTTTATATTGATTATTAATCTTTTCTAGTCATTTGTATGGATGGGTTGTCCTCTTGGGCTTCGTAAAGTTGCATTCCCTCATAGGCCTTTTAAATTTCTTTGCAAACTCCAAACCAATGTTATAAAAGGCATAGCGTATCGCGTATCAGTCAGGCCGACCTATACGTCGTATTGTAACGTATCGCAAACGTAGCGTAGTGTATCGTAAAATTAATTTTTTAATTTTTAAAAATATTTAAAAATATAAAAAAATAGAAAAAAATCATTAAAAATCTAAAAACGGAACAAAAAATTAGAAATTAAGAAAAATGTATTCAAATATAAAAAGGATCATCATACATAAGGAACATTCATGTGTATCAAGTTATCAACTATCAACGACACATTCAAAAATAAGAAATCAAATTTTCAAGAATAACACATAAGCATCCATCATGATTTTAAACTTGAAAATTTTATAAAATCTTAGGACTTAGATAGTTAGATTACATCACAATTTTATAAGTTCAAAACATATAGTTATCATCTTTCCTGATTCAACGATAATATCACCCAAATTGATGAATCCTTGATTATTTTTTATGAAAATGGGCAAAATCTCTCCCTTCTACGTCTATTGGAGTCTTTAAATACAAGAAGAGAGAGGGGAAGGAGTGTTTAAACTTTTAAAAAATAAAGAAATATGCGTTTTCTCCCGTATCGTATGATACGGGGGTGTATCGCCCGTATCGCACGATATGGATGATACACGTACGATACGCACGCGTATCGTTTATTTAATGTGTATCGTATCGTTTATGTTGATACAGATGATACATATCGTACGATACGGATAACATTGCTTCAAACATCAAGCCTGACAGCTTTGGGTGCCTGTAAAACAAAGAATGTCGCGATCATTTAATCCTGGATTAGTTTCATAAACCATTTTGGCTTGTAATTCATCCATTCAAGTTTTCAGCAGTAAACATAACTTAATTCATTATCTTCTTCCTTTTACTGCTTAAGCAACTTGAAAGCTGGGGCTAGACAGACATTCCCCAGATTATGCCACGTGGTGCACCTCCTTCAACTTGAAAGTCCTAAGCGGACTTCCTAGTAAGATGGTTAAAGCTCTTTTTTGTCTTCAACTTGTATATTTCCTTGTTTTCATACTCTTTAATGAAATTGATTTGCAGTTTTGTGTTGTATGCATATGGCACCAGTCATCCAGGTCACACTTTTGATTCTTTTGCATGTAGTTTGCGCCCACAGATCTGTTTTTCTGGTTGTTCTACAGAATAAAATTATGATATAAACCATGTGCATGCTGATGTCATACTTTTGTCTATATTAATTGTCTGGAACTGTATCATGCTACATCAATCAATATGGCCATTAAAATTCGGTTTTTGACTACCTTATTCCTGTTGAGCTAATCAACATGACCTTAGTGTGTTTCATGCATGAATCTCTAGACCCTTTCATGGTTTGTCAAGCCTTGAGATGCCTCAGAATTTATCTTGCCACATAAACCTCTTTTACATTGTCTCATGATTAGTTTATGCATATGCAATTGCAAATATTCGTCAAGGAACTTCATCTTTTCTGTAGAATTAACTTCTTGCTTCTTTTTCATGGTTATACTAAGCTATATTTTGATTTAATTCCTATAAACTAAGTTTTATGTGATTGCTTGCCAACAAATTTCTCCACAGAACATACCAAGGAGTTTTTTGCTCAAACTTCGCCTGAACAGCAAAGTAACTCTTCGAAACTCAGATGGTATGTCATGGCAAGTCAGATGTTGTTACGATGCAGATGGCCGTGCCAAATTTATGCGTGGTTGGGGCCCGTTTTCGCTTGCTAACAATGTGGAGGAAGGAGATGTGTGTGTTTTTGAGTTAACTCACGGGCACTCTGCGATGGATGTACACATTTTCAGGGCGGTGGATGAAATTACTGCACCCTTTCCATGCGAAAAGCTGCTCAAGAAATCATCCAAGAAGAAGAAAGGGTGAAGCTTTCAAGTTTTTGCTCATGTACTTTTGTCCCTAGTTCAGCTGAAAGTGATTACCTTCTGTTGCAGTACTTTTTGTGCTGGTTATGTTCATCCTTTTTGTTAATGGCCAGGGTGAATTGAACATCTTTTGGTTTTTGCCTTCATGTTAAAAGTATTGCCTTACTAATGTGATATTTTTGACGTTCACAAAAGCTCAGTTTCAAGCATTTCAGTTTCACAGTTTGCAAGGAAACATAGCTAAAGGGGTTTGCTTAAATTGCCAAGTGGGTAACCATTGCTACTACAACTAGAATTCTGAAATTGGTCTTCATGATGGTATTTTGAGAAGGCATAAAACGGTAGTTACTGAATACATTAATCATCTTGCTGCTCATGTCTTCAACTGAGTTAACTTCAGAAAGGAGTTGGCACAGTAGAGATGGCGGCTCCATTTTCATGGGCAATTCTCTTCTCCTTCATTCTTGACCTCCGCCTTTTTCTCCTCCTTGATTTTCCTCTTCTTCTTTGTCTTCTTCCTCTCCAGCATGACGTTGCAAGGCTCCATGGAGACACAAGTCTGCTTCTCTATCATGATTGTCCAAGGTTTGCAATCATAGGTGCCGGTTGCCTTGGATTCCACATCTTCAACGTGTAGTTTCTTTTCTATTGTTGTTGTTTCTTTTTCAAATCATGGTCTTCAATATATTTCTAGTTTTATGACTTATAATGTTATGAGTCGTTGCCCTAGTATGTGTTTGTTTTGATCAGTATATATTATTGATCGTCTCCGAATCATTAGATTGTCTCTCTTAGTCACAGTTCAGTCTTGGTTCTTGATTCCCAACTTTGTGTAAGCAAAGGTCGTGGTAAAGAGTTAAAGTTTGCTTCTGTGATTTTTCTGCTCCCAGGTCATGTCATAATAGTTGGTGTTCATGCCTTTGATTCAGATAGGTTTTGCTGTCGATTTTAAGATTTTTCCAGCATGTTATTGTTTGGTTAGATTGTCTCTCTTAGTCACGGTTCAGTCTTGGTTCTTGATTCCCACCTTTGTGTAAGCAAAGGTCGTGGTAAAGAGTTAAAGTTTGCTTCTGTGATTTTTCTGCTCCCAGGTCATGTCATAATAGTTGGTGTTCATGCCTTTGATTCAGATAGGTTTTGCTGTCGATTTTAAGATTTTTCCAGCATGTTATTGTTTGGATTTTCTGCCTATGTCGTAGGACTGAGTAATTTCGTCTTCAATCTTTCAGTGTTCTGTTTCTTTTTCATTACTTAGGATGGGTTCTATTCTTTGTATTTCTCCAACGAACCACCGTTACTTCCTGCTAGAGAGAGATTTTTTTTTCCGGTAACAATATGTATCCTCAGTCCCTTTTTAACCAGAAATTTATTGTTCTAAGCTTCTAGTTAGGTAGTTGATTAATATATTTTTATGTTTTCTAGTTTACTTGTTCCCAATTTAGTCAGTTTCGTTAGTCTCCTTACTTCTTGTTGTCGGCATTTTTTGGATTTATCATGTATATTTCTTCCCAAAGTTTTTTTGTCAAATTTAGGGAGAAGAAGTCTTGCTTTTAAACCCCGGTGAGTTGTCGATCTCCCCATCTAATTTCTCTCAAGATTTTGGCAAAAAGGAAATTTCTTCAGACGTATTTTCTTTGCGGCCGGGTTTTGGTTTTTGTGGGTAGATTTGTTAATTTGGCATTTATCTTAATTTTAGTGAGAACACACCAGCTCATAGGTTGCATGATTTAGGGAGTGGAGTCTTCTTTTATTTTATTATTGTTATTTTTTAACAGATACAAATTGCATATACACTATACAGGTGTGTGCACTCATAAATATACAACGGCGTTGGGGTATCTTTCAGTTTAATTTATAAAAATCCTGGAAGGCATATCAGCTTCTTTATCTGATCTTCCCTCTGCCCATCAAACTCCGGGTGGCATGGTTAAAATTTTGGTTAGCTGGCTTAACCAACCATTTGCTTCGGAAGTTGATTAACTAGGTTTATTAATTAACCCAATACGACGCTCGGGGACTGTTGCAAAAGAACAACCAACCAGTTATTTTGGCGGTTAACTTAACTTTCATTTACATAAGTTTTCACTCAATTTTCTGCAATCCACGTTATCGATATTGTTTATATAGTTATAAAAACAATAAATTTATTTGTATAGGAAAACAATATTTTTATTTTTATAAATAAGATTTAAATGTCAAGTCACAATTTGTTTGTTTGTAAAAACACAAAAGGCCAAACAAGGCAACTTTTTTCCTTCTTTTCCTAGCCTCATAAGTAAGACGAGTGAGTTTAAATGGATAGAATGTTGTCTATATATCTACATATATATTCAAAATATTTAGTCTTTCTTTTAACCACATTTTTTATGTTTTAGCCATCGACCAACTATGTATAGGAATGTCAACGGATCGGATACGGATCGGATGTATCTTTTACCATATCCGATTTTTCGGATATTCATATATTCGGATTCGGATATGAATTCGGATTCGGATGAAAAAAAGTTTACATTATATCCGAATCCGATTTTAAAATCCATATCCGAATCCGATCCGAATCTGATTTTTTAAGTTATTTTGAATCCGATCCGAATCCGAATTTTAAATTTATCCGAATCCGATCCGAATTTTAAATTTATCCGAATCCGATCCGAATTCAAGTTTTTATATCCAAATCTGATCCGACTTTTATGTTATATCCGAATCCACCAAAAGATATCCGAATCCGACTTTTATGTTATATCCGAATTCACCCGAATCTGATTTATGAGTTTTAAACCATATAAAAATCTGATCCAAATCTGATTTATGTATGAAAAATATATAGTAAACACCAAATAAACTACCAAAATTAACATTGGTGATAATTGTCAAGCTTATTAAGGGAGAGAGAGAATATATATATATATATATATATATATATATANATTTAAAAAGAAAAGCTCAACTACATAAAAACTAAAAGTCAAAATTCCTTTACAAATAAGAACTCTTAACAATAAATAAAAGTTACAATTGAATATGCAGTAAACAAAGATAAAATGGTTTGTCTCTGTCAACAGAATGGCTCCTTCCATTGTCAAGAGATCCTTCACCTATGAACTTCAAAAAACAATTGCAGAACAGGAAGAAATGGTTTCTAAGAAAAAGAGAAATTTGTAAGAGATAGCAGTGTATTCACTTTACTGAATCATGCAAAAACATCCATCACATGCTGATACGGTCCCTACCCTCATGATAAAGAGGTGAAATTCATGGAAATGGATATGCATTGGCAGAACTGAGTACACAACAACTAGCCATTATTCAAGCGTATTCAACTCAATAGTGCTGCATGAGTAAGCATCAAGTCAGAAAACTGGCTTTTAAAAACCACAAATTCACAGCAGTTTCCCTGACAATTGCTACCAAAGGATTAAAAATATCATAAGCTATAGTAATAAACTAAAAAATTAACACCTATTAAAATGGGCAAGATTGAGCAGTTAGAACAAATGAAATAAGCCAATGCATAGGAGAACACATGACATGCATCTACATAGAACGAGAGTAACAACTTGAATCACTTACGGTGGAACATGTTTCAGATTAGCAAAAAGACAGGATGCTCAATTCACGCATGAAAGACAGAATGCTCAATTCAATAGACCGTCCCTCGAATCGTAGATTTCAATTAATTAGGGGGGCGTTTGATAGGACAACCACCTCAGTTCAATTTTGATTCAAATGGTGTAAGGTTTTACACGCATCCATTTTGTCGCTGACCATTTATCTCCCTGTATGACAGGACAACCACCTGCATGAAGCAACAAATAATGTGAGTCAAAACAACTTTAGATCATACAAACAGCTTTTAAAACTTGGTGGCCGAGGAAACATGATACATCAAAGAATCCTTGCTGCCAAAGGAATATCAAATCATATTATGGATTACCTATTGCAGAAAGGAATCAGTCCTACGATAGTGTGCTCTAACCTGTACAGTTTTTGCTTCATAGCAGGTCCTTACCATGCAAACTTAATTACCATGCAAACTTAATGAATCAAGTGATGCATCTGGATGCATGATCCAAAAAAGTAAAGCATCTCCCATTCTAGGCCGAACAGAAATTCCAGCTTTTGCACAGTCTGATAGTTCATCCCACCATGGAACAGAGCTGCTGTTAACTTGAACTTTAGGAAATACAGTTTCTCCACCTTTCTCAACATCAGAACTGCATCATTTGGGAACAGAGCTGCCTCCACACTAAAATCTACGGCTTAAAAAACTAAGCATCTCAGGACAGACCTAAGAGCTGCTGTTAGCTGTGTATGCACGTGTTTGTGTGCATATTTATGTATGTTTGTATGTGTGTGTGAGTGAGAAAGAGAGAGAGAGAGAGCTACATACAGATACATAAGCATTGTTGCCATACGTTGCCCACCCTTCAAAATGTGAACATTGTCATGGAAGTAGTCATAATGAGCTTCATATTTCTGTCCAACTGCATAGTGAAGAACTTGAAGCCCCTCCCCATGTTCTGTATTTAAAGGCCATACAATTTTCAGAACAATATGAAATACATAAATTTTTAAATTGCTACGAACAAAATGATTCATACAAATTTTCCAATATACATGAGCTTCGTATGCCACATTGTCCTGATCTGTATTCAGTTGGCACTTATATGAATCAGTAATTCAGGTTCTGTTATACAATCAGAGAATCTAAGTCTAAGCAAACCCTAGAAGCATAATCTGATTTCCACTTGAGTGGACAAGACCCCATCTATGGCTTTCAAGCTGTGCAACAAAAAATAAAACACAAAACAGCACAGGAAGCCTTGCATTTTATGTGAAACCAGAAAATGGGATTTCCAGAACACAGGCACAGAATGAAGAAAATGGGATTTACCGAACACAGGCGAAGTGGATTGGCTGCTTTTCACTCTTCCGGCGTCACTCCTCCGCCTTTCACAGATCTGCACAAGGGATTGGCTGCTTTTCACGGACGAGCAAGATGGAGGTCGTTCTGGCGATAGAGACGGTGAGGGAGCAGGAGAGTGAGAGGACGAGAGAGTGAGAGGGCGAAAGAGGCAGCTGCGGGCTGCGGGTCTGCGGCAGCAGGGAGAGGCGAGTGAGAAGGCGAAAGAGGCAGATTGATTGAGCGGATTAAAAAAAGGCTCCATTCAAAAGGCCTACTTGGAGAGGGGAACAAGAGAGAGAATGAGAGAGAGAGACACACACTACCTTGCGAGAAAGAGAGGAACGGGAGGCTCGCAGCTGCACTGCTCCGGTGGAGTGGAGGCGTGGAACTCTGATGGGGAGAGGGACAGGAGAATGGAGACACTGTGATGCTCCGGTGGAGTGGAGGCGTGGAACTCTGATGGGGAGAGGGACAGGAGAATGGAGACACTGTTAGAGTAGGGATGTCAACGGATCGGATACGGATCAGATGTATCTTTTACCATATCCGGTTTACCATATCCGATTTTTCGGATATTCATATATTCGGATTCGGATATGAATTCGGATTTGGATGAAAAAAAGTTTACATTATATCCGAATCCGATTTTAAAATCCATATCCGAATCCAATTTTTTAAGTTATTTTGAATCCGATCCGAATCCGAACTTCAAATTTTATCCGAATCTGATCCGAATTTTAAATTTATCCGAATCCGATCCGAATTCAAGTTTTTATATCCGAATCCGATCCGACTTTTATGTTATATCCGAATCCACCAAAAGATATCCGAATCCACCAAAAGATATCCGAATCCGACTTTTATGTTATATCCGAATTCACCCGAATCTGATTTATAAGTTTTAAACCATATAAAAATCTGATCCAAATCTGATTTATGTATGAAAAATATATAGTAAACACCAAATAAACTACCAAAATTAACATTGGTGATAATTGTCAAGCTTATTAAGGGAGAGAGAGAGAATATATCTATAGTGGAGCAACTGGTACCAAAAATTGCAGTCCGGACGGTACCAACTAGCCCTTTAAACACTGGGATCAGGTAGGAACAAGTCTGACCCGATCAAAACCCAGCCCACGAGCGGCCCAACTAATTGCCGTTCCAAACGAAAGAAAAAGGTTCTCACTAATTTATCTGTTTAGTGTTTGATGTGCGGAAAGGCCAAGGAAAA
>JAANDH010000563.1:65419-97613 GCA_011799765.1 Nymphaea thermarum
TTAAAAGAACACTCTTGTAATGGTTACCTACTTGTCTGGTGCTTGTCTGAAATCCATTATATTTTAGATGACCGTACCTTGTTTTGGTAAACTCTGCGATGGTTGTTACAATATGATCAGATGAATCAAGTATTTTCTTTTCAAACTTTGTGTTATGTCGGCAACATGACTATTTTTCTTGCTTGCTTGCTCGATCTTTATAATATTAATATGTCGTAGGTTCAGTGGGCTCAAAAGAATCAATATTTTGATCAGAGGATGAACATGCCTCTTTCTTTCTCCACCATCCCCCTTGTTGTATATGTAAATGCAAATTAACTTCGGTTCTGTTATGTCAACCTTCATTAATTTTTTTAGGTGCATATTTTTTCGTTTCATGTTAGGCAAAATTTTGTGACCATCTTCTTTTTTGCGGATTGTATATTTTCTAATTTGTATATTATTTCATCTTTTTATTATTTCAACATGCTTCTTTCTTTGCGTCATATTTTTTTCTTCCATTCACGTTTTGATTCATTTCTTATTGGGAGCACCAATCGGTACTTCTTCCAAACTCTTGAGTAATTTCTGAATGTCTATTATATCAAGGATGCATGGTGCAAATTTTATTATTACCAAAATTGAGACTGCACATTTACTTTCTGGTTTGCCATACATGGTGAAAATTTTGAGAGCATATATCAAGATGTAATTTCCAATCTTTTATATTTGATTGAATTTTCTTTGTTTTTCCTCTCATGTGTTATTCTCCTTTTCACTCCTTGTATCTATATTGTCTGACATTGATAGGTTTCGGACCCGTTTGATAAGTTGATTGGTGATCGTATGCCCGTTTTGGGGGCAGGTCTTTTGGCTCCTCAAAGATATCGGCAAAGTCATCCAACACATGCTGGATTTCTGTTGGGACTACCTCTTCTGGTTCCTCTTTGACTGGTATATCCGTGGCTATAGCCACGAGCCAACATGCGGGTTGTTGTGTTATAAGTGCCTTGAGAGCTGCTTTAGGCTCGACGTTGGAACTCACGGCTGATAAGGTGATGCGCTCGCTGCCACCCTCCTTAGGAAAACTCATACGTTGGCGAAATCTCATTCAATCATGCCTAAGGTTTCAAGCCATTGAACTCCAAGAACAATGTTGACCCCGCCAACAGGGAGTACGAAAAAGTCTACCTTGAATGGAACCTTTTGCATCACAATTTTGAGATCCTTGCACAAACCGGAACATGAGAATCTAGAACCATCGCCAACCATAAGCGGAAATGGACTTTGGGGGTCAACTTTGCATTCCAACTTTCGAGCTGCCTCAATACTCATGAAGTTATGGATGGTTCCCAAGCCCAGAAGGACCAACACCCTTTGCTTACTGACGAATCCTACCACATGCATGGCTTTGGGTTTAGTAGGATCAGTCAAAGAGTGACAAGATTTGTCTACCTCCACCGTAGCCTCTACCAAAATCTGAGCTGGAACTTCATCTTTGTCACTCGAATCATCATCCAAGACCACAAACATTTTAAAGGTTTTGCACTTGTTCTCCTTAAGCCACTTCTCGTCACGATAGAAACGCATACTATTCTTAATCCGATCTCCATGCTCTTGTTGTGAGATGTAGTGCCATTGAGGGGTGAAAGGCTTCGGCTGAAGCTGTTGTACGTCTTTTCTCTTGAAGTTGTTGGCCTTAGGTTCTTGTTTCTTGACTCGGTGTGAGTCAAACACTTTAGGTTGCTTCTTAATGGCTTGCAGCCTCCGGTTATTTTCCTTCATATCTCTAGCAACGCGAAAAACAGTCCTATAAGTTTGCGGGTCTTTGCGATAGAACTTCTAGCCAAATCTCTTCTTTAAGCCCTCTAATGAAAGCCCCTTGTAGTGCCTCCTCTTGCCATCTGGTTACCATGCAAGCAAGATTTTCAAACTTATTTGGTACTCTTGCACTGTTGACGTTTGTTTTAAATCTTTGAGCTTAACATTGAAGTTGGTGAAGTGGGTATCTCCGAACCGATTGAGTAACTCTCCCTGAAACTGATCCCAAAGTAGGTCCCGATAACCTATTACTGATCCAACAAAACCACTGCATGGCTTCGTCCTCGAAGTGCAGTACAACATAGGTCACTTTTTGTTTATAGGGTATGGCTTGGCATTGGAAACACTGCTCGACCTTGAAGACCCAGTCTTGAGCTTTCTTTCTTTGAATTTGGGGACACCTACCTTGATTGCAGGCATCTTAGACTCAATGTTGTGTCATCCTCTTTGGCCCTCACAATCCATGTTGTTTCTCCTGCCATTATCCTGAGATCCTCTTCAAAATAATCTAGATCATGGATAATAGGCTTCGAGAATGGGATTTGGTCTGTCCCCTTGATTCCTTATGTTGGGTGCGGGTTTCCTAACTTCATTTCTTCTTTTTTCCCGTTGGATTTCGGGTTGAGGCTAGTTCAAAAGCCTTCGGATAGCTTCTAAAACACTTTGGTTTTCAACATCATAAGAGGTACTTGGCGAGTTGGAGCCATCTTTGCCCTTGGCTTTCATGGTCTAGGACACTTTGGGTTGTCTTTTCCACTTGCTCTACCCGTCTATTGAGTTGTTGGCTGTTACTATCAACACTAGCCAGTACATTAATTAACTTGTCAAGTTTAGTGTCTATCCCAGTTTTCAAATTGGTCATCCTTTCATCATTAGTATCGGTTTCCACCATAGGCGTTTCCTCCTCATCATTGGCTGCTAAATCTGTCTCGGGTTGTTTCCCCTTTCGTGGCGCCATAGCTGAACCGAACCTGTCCTCAAATGCCGAAAACTGTCGTTGTATAAGAAGTCCACTGAAATATATGCTTTCTCCTCAGCTGAAACAAGATGCTGCCAGTTACAAGCGGCTCTGATACCAGACTATTACAGTTGCACCTTGCGATGGATGAAACGCGTGAGAAGTCGTCGAAGGCTACAACCGCAAATGCCAAGATCTCTTGCGGTGATAGTGATTCCTATTCGGCCAAATTACAGCCTTACAAAACTTCTACCCTGCTGGACACAACCCGAGCTAAAAGAAGCCCTTGGGTAGAGATACAAATATAGGTTTTTCCCCAAATGATCGAGCTCTGACCTACTACAAAAGTGTGGGTTGAGGGCTTATAACCGCATCATATACAAGTATAACACTCTCCTCACATATAAACCATCACATCCACATTCATTCATACATTTCCTAAGGTGTGCAAACCATCACCAGCACCCCTACGTGGTCTCGTAGCTCGGATTTGTGTCCTTATCTATCTAGCTTCAGAGGTAAACCTTGCCTACACGCCTGTAGGCAAGGCTGAAATCAACAATGCACCCACCCGCGTGTCTATAGGGTGAATCGTGTGCTCACCTACTGGAGTTAGTCCAGCGTCCGACCAAGGGCGAAAGCCAGTATACCCTCGGTAATCAGCAACTCCTCCTCGGAACCAATCTTAGCTACTCTAGAGGTCTCCGGTTGGTTCCTTGCTCAACAAAGGGAGGAATAGGTTACTGTTCAACAATCTAAAACAGTAAAGAATCGAGAAAAAAGGTATGCAGTCACCGTAGTCCAAATTAACCCCAAGTTGACTGCTATGTTGGGGAAGCGATTGACGGATTGGTGCTGCCGAACACCTTTCTTTTCCTCTGCTACAAGTCAGCTCACGGCCGCTGCCTGCAGCACTCTCTCCTTGTTGTAAGGGCTATGCCTGAACGAGAAACAACAAGGTTACTGTTCGAAGAGGATGCAGGATGCAACCTCAAGCATGAAGATCATCACCATGTGACCGTTTAACCCTGGTCGTTTGTAGTGTCCAAGGGAAGCTGTCGTCGGCAAATGTCGCGTCTCCATGAGAAAACAATCAAGGTTCAGGTAGCACTCAGCACGGTCCCCAGCTTCCTGCTTCACTGCCACAACAAGCTCCTCCAACAGAGAACAACAAATAAATGTAACTTCAAAGAATTGATGATGGTTTAAACCCGAGATTCGAAGCTTGTTATCAATCAATGTCGAGGAGATGTAATGACCAATCAGGTCTAGGCGGGAAGCAGGCCGGGACCGTAGGGTTTCCCGCAAAACCGAAACCACGGAAGATAGACTTGGACGAGACTCGAAATGCGCACTTCTTGGGATTGAGTCGCTGCTTCAAATGGAAAGATTCGCGTCGTTTCGTGAATTTCTAATGATCGCCGTGTTCCGCAAAATGTGTGTTGCTGGTTGTTTGCAGACTCATAAATTCATAGATGTTCGTCTGTAGCTCCGATCAGCCTGAAAATTGGTCTGCAGATGGCCAAGGGATAGACGAATGGACGCCCAAAAGATGAACTCAATCTGAGCTCTTAGGCAAAAACACGTGTCTTTCTGGCACGAATGTACAGTCGCTCGTATCACGAGAGCATTCTGGTGATTCACAGGATACAGCGGCACTCAAAAATTCGTAGAAATTCAACCGTTGCTCCGTTTGTCCAGAAATTTAGTACGTAGGTGGATGGAGCATAGAGGAGTGGGTGCCCAAAGTTTCAGGTCCAACTGAGCTCCCTATCACAATCGTGCCCCCTTTCTCTCCTTCAGGATGTCGCAGGTTGGCTCAGACAAAGAACAAGGCAGACCGACGACATGGGCCTCCTTCAAGATAATTTGAGGATTTCCTCCAAAGCAATCACAACTAATATAAATGGATTAGATCTTCAATTAACAAGGAGAAGGGTTAGATTGATGCACCGGATCGGATTAGGAACTTCTTGTTGGATAGTGGCCATTGAGCCCTATCCGGATATCTCGTAACTGCCCTGCAGTTACGAGATTTACTCAAAGTTGAGGGGAGGGAGACGTTATCTAAATCTCCTCCTAAAGTCTCTCTCAAGAAACCGCAGCTAGGGTTGGGGAAAACCTAAGGGGCTGGACTTTATAATCATAGCATATGCACTCTCTCTATAGTATCAGCCGTGAGAAGTCCCTTGGAAGTAAACCCCAAAAATTGACTTCTTCTTCCTCCTCTTGCTCTTGTTTCGCTGTTCTTCACAGGGGACGCCCGCTGGAGATCTTGCTGCATCCCAAAAAGGGAGACTTCCGCTGCAAAGCTCAAGACATCCAACAGTGGTATCAGAGCGTTGGTTTATCGATCTCAAGTAAGTCCGTTCAGACTTCTATGATGCCCTTGGTAAATGCCTAAGTATTTATCATGTTGTGAATGCGTAAACATGCATCATGTTCCTCGAATCATGTTTCGTGAGTGATGAAAGCATGCAAGATCAAAGGTTTAGAGCGTGGATGAAGCAAGTTAATGCTTTGTGTTTGCAAATCAGCATGCTTAGTTATTTCTGTGCATGTTATTCAAGAAGCATGACGACTGCAAATCGATCGATAAAATTTTTGTGCCTGTTATTCTAGAACATGGTATTTCAGTTTATTTGTTCTTTGCTCCCTTTGAGATTCACAAGTCTACGATGCTGTAGACTAGAAACTCTCCTGTATCAGGCAACGCTGTCAATTTCAGATAGCATTGTCGGTTTCATAGAGCAGAGAACCTAAAAAGAACAAAAGGGAAAACATATACCTTGTCTGAGTTTTCTTTTTTTTTTTGAAAACCCTCTGTTACAAATGAGAAATCGTCCGTGATTAGTGTGATTTGCGTCGTCCCTGTTGCCTTGTGTGCCGCTCCTTTTTTTTAGCCCTTGAGCTTTAAAACTGAGCAATGAAAATTTGTTCAAAAAGGGGCAGGAACTGGTTAGGGCTTGTGGTTCTTGTCATTCTCACATCTTTCATCTCTAATAACCCATGGTTTTGTGAAAACTCGTCTCCTCTGCTTCTGCCCTCTCTGCCGACGAGCAGCAATCGCCCGATTGTTTGCAACCATCCTCTCCTTGTGTTGGTGGTAGAGAGCGATTTTGGATGGTGCCTGTGCTCTCTCTCTGTTTTGCCTATTTTAAAAGCTCTTATCTCTGTTTTAAAACCAACCAAGGAATCCGACGGAGTTTGATGCCTTGAAAACTTCCTCATGTCCGTCCTCTGAGACCACCAGACCATCGAGCAGTTTATCTGCTGCTGGTTGTTGGGAGCTCGTCTTCCTCACAGTGAAGACAACACAAGCTCAGAGGAGGCCGCGGCTGAAAACGCTGAACGGCAGAAATGGAGTCAAGCCAGATTCAGCAGAAGGGCGTCAGACGCCCTCTGTAGAACAAACTCGACTCCTGTAGCACTCTGTGTGGCAGAGATGAAGGTGGATGGCCTTCTCTCGCTGGCGGTGGTTGAAGAAGCAGCGATGGAGGTGGAACCCTTGGCTAGGGTTTCGTGAGAGGGAGTCGGTCTCTCGGTGAGGAGAGAGACGACGAAAGAGAAAATGAGAGAAAACGGGTGAAAACGGGGTTTTTATAGTCAAAAATCGAAAATTACAAAAATAGTCCACTATGTTAGTTAACTTCTCAAAAAGGCTGTTATAGTTTTCATAAATTAAAGCTGCAACATTTTTCCTGAAAAGTCTTTCAAAAAGAGGCTCGCGAAAGTAATTTTCATCAAAAACATGGAACTTTGTAAGAAATTGTTTTTGGGTACCCTCAAAATTATTATAAATTACTAAAAGAGGGTCCAGAAAATTTATTTTATGAAACTGCGAGTTTATGGAAATTTCATAAAGACACCTTCAAGCTTGTTAGAAATTATAAAAGAAAGGTTCTGAAAATAAACTCTGAAAAGAGATGTGCAAGTTTTAAATTTGTTTAAAGTCTTCTCGTTAAATATTGTTTGAATAATTGTGAAATCTCTTGATGTGATATTCATGTGATATATTATTCTCTTACTTTATTGTTCCATACTTGTCATCGGAAATTAATTTAGAAATGACATCAAGAGTGAGAGCATCTGAATTAGCAAAAGACTGAAAAACTGAATGAGACAAATTTCCATTCATGGAAGCGTAGGATAATGTTGGCATTGACTTTGGAAAAAAAAATTTATGTGATCAATCAGCCCTTTCCTACTTTAGGAGACAAACCTATGAATGAAGAAATAAAGGCATATGAGTCTTTTACCTCTGATGATCTGATGGCTAAAACTACCATGTTAGCCTTCATGGAAGATGATCAGATCAGAGTATTTGAAGATTGTCCAACTGCTAAGGAAATGTTTGATTCTATCACTTCCAAATAAAATACCATGACTACGATGCACGTACAGTTATTGCAAGAACAATACAATTCCTATAGAATGAAAGAGTCAGACGATGTAATGGACCATGCTAATAAGATGCTGATCATGGCTAAAGATTTAGCCATGATGGGGAGTGTTATATCTGACAATATGCAGATTAGCACAATATTGAACAACCTACCTCCTTCTTGGGATGTGGCAGTTACTGCCATGAGTGTCCAATTTGATAACCTTACATTAGAAAAGTTTCATTTACAGTTAGCTCTACAACAACAATGTCTCACCAAGAGAAATAGAGCAGAATTGATGATAGTCCAGGAAAAACCTGCTAGTAGTCATGTGCCTGTAAAGCCAAAACAATTTAAAAATCGAAACGATGGCAAGTTCAAGGGCAATTTTGCAGGTACTAAGAAATCTCAAGGAACTGTAGTGAAATGCTACAGATGCGGAAAGCCTGGACACATCAGAAAGAACTGCAGGACAAGATTCACAAATATGAAAGACAACAGAGGTCAGGGCAATTACAACAGAAGGAAGCTTCAAGAGGACTCTGACAAAGAAGTCATCTATGTCGTGTCAGAATGTCTGTTTGCAGATGGAGATCTAACTGGATGGTGGGTTGATTCGGGAGCTACTCGTCACATTGCAAAGACAAAAGAAGGAGTGATCAACATGGAAAATCTAAGTCTGGGAACCCACAAGATCTATATGGGAAACAACTCTTATTGTGATGTCTTGGGAATTGGGACATATCGTTTGAATGTTGGGGGTACAAGTGTTGTACTTAACGTGGTTTTGTATGTTCCTTCCATGAGAAGGAATTTAGTGTCTGTTTCCGTACTGACTGGGAAAGGTTTTGAAGTACGTTTTATTCCAGGAAAAGTAACAGTCGGAAAACATGGAAGATTCATGTTTGGTGGAAAATTTGTAAAAAAACATGGTATGTTCAAACTGAATGATATGAATGAAGCTTCAAGTTCTGCTTATTTCGATTGTGCAATGAGTGTGGATGTAAACTTATGGCATGAAAGATTAAGTCATATAAGCATCAAAAAGATGCAGACTCTAGCACAACAAGGTTTAATACCTGACATAAATATAAATGATTTTGCGAAATGCGAGTCATGTGTATACGGAAAAATGACAAGGAAATCATTTTCGTCTGAAGTAATTCGGGCCACTGAATTATTAGAGATAATTCATATTGATATCTGTGGACCTTTCAGGATCCAAACTCGTAGTGGCAAATTATATTTCATAACATTTATTGACGACTTCTCAAGATTTGGTTACATATACTTAATCAGATATAAATTAGAAGCACTTGAGAAATTCAAGGAATACAAATCTGAAGTCGAGAGACAACTTGGAAGAAATATCAAAGTTGTAAGGTCTGATCGAGGAGGAGAATACACATCTAGTGAATTCCTCGAATATTGCAAAGACCTTGGAATTAATAGGCAAAAGTCAATGCCTAGGACACCACAACAAAATGGTGTGGCTGAGAGGTGTAACAGAACCCTCTTGAACATGGTGAGATCCATGTTGGCAGGAGCACAATTACCAAAAGTTTTTTGGGGAGAAGCTGTGTTAACAGCTATGTACACAATAAACCGAGTGCCCTGCAAAGCAGTCCCAACCACTCCTTATGCAAGGTGGACTGGTGTAAAACCAGATCTAAGATATTTAAGGAGATGGGGATCTGTAGCACACGTGAAAATTCTAGATCCAAAACTGGATAAACTAGATAACAGATCAGTGAGGTGTATATTTATTGGATACCCAAAAGGATCCAAGGGCTACAGATTATATCATTCATCTATGGGACTTATAGAAAGCAGAGATGTAGAGTTCATAGAAGAACTCAATAATAAAGATTATGATCCAGTGGAATATCGAAATGATACACAGGATCATCTGATTTATTCAGATGAACAGTTTGGTAATGAACCGACTGGAGGTCAGTCTGGTAATGAACGGACTGGAGGTCAGTTTGGCAATGAACCAACTAAACAAGAATCGTCTGAGGAACAGTTAGGAAATGAACCGACTGAAGATCAGTTAGGCAATGAACCAACTGATATGAATAACTCGTCATCTCAGACGTTATTAGGTCATAAAAGACCTAGAGCTCCTCCTTCATATTTGAATGATTATTATGTATATCTGGCAGAGGAGCTATGCTATTTAGCAGATATTGACGAAATGTCTGACAATCTGACATATGATGAAGCCATAAGCTCGCATGAATCGTCGGATTGGGTGAATGCTATGGATGAAGAAATTGAATCCATAGAAAAGAATAAAGTCTGGGAATTAGTAGATCTTCCTAATGACAGAAAACCCATTGGATGTAAATGGGTGCTAAGGAAGAAGTATAAAGCTGACGGATCAGTCGAAAAATTCAAAGCCAGACTAGTGGCGAAAGGTTTTTTCCAAATGAAAGGAATTGATTATTCAGAGACCTATTCGCCGGTTGCAAAATTCGCATCAATCAGAATAATATTGGCTATCGCGGCATTCTATGACTTGGATATTTGTCAGATGGATGTGAAGACTGCTTTTCTGAATGGTGAGTTGAAAGAAACCATATATATGACTCAACCACAGGGATATGTCATCGAGAAAAAATAAGACAAAGTGTACAAGTTAAATAAATCATTGTATGGACTGAAACAGTCTCGTAGGCAGTGGTATCTTGCTTTTCACAAAGCAATTACAGAACTTGGGTTTGTTGCAAACCAACTAGACCACTGTGTGTATGTTCGAAAAAGTGGGAGCCTTTTCTGTATTCTATCATTATATGTTGATGACATATTACTAACAGGAAATGATAACGACATGATTGTCAAAACGAAGACTTGGCTGAACAAAAACATCGAAATGAAGGACTTGGGTGAAGCATCCTACATATTAGGAATAAAAATCACCCGAGATAGAAACTCAAGAATCCTGAGTCTAAGCCAAGAACGATATATTGATTATATCTTGAAGAAATTTCGTATGTTAGACTGCAAACCAATTGGGACTCCTATAGCGAAATGAGCAAACTTAAGCAGAAGTGATTGTCCTGGTGAAAGACAACAAAAATTAAATGTTTCATACGCACAAGCAGTTGGCAGTCTGATGTATTTAATGTTTTGTACCATACCAGACATAAGCTTTCCCATCGGTTTGGTAAGTCGTTATCAAAGTAATCCTGGATAGCCTCATTGGCAAGCAGTCAAAAGGATTTTTCAGTATATTAAAGGAACAAAAGAACTGAAATTGTCCTACCAAGCTGATGAGACCTTAGTTGGCTATTCGGATGCGGATTTTGCAGGATGCAAAGATGATAGTAAATCTACTTCTGGTTATGTATTCCTCTTTGGAGGTGGGGCAATAGCCTGGTCCTGTAAGAAACAGGGATGTGTTGCTCAGCACACTCAGGAAGCAGAGTATGTAGCATGCAATGTTGCAACTACTTTTGCTGTCTGGATAAATCGGTTCTTGAAAGAATTAAAATTAAATCTTGATCATGAACCTGTTCAACTGTACTGTGATAATCAGGCAGCGATATCTCTTATGAAGAATGGAGCTGTTAGCTCAAAGAGTAAACATATAATGGTGAAATACCATTATGTTCATGAAATGATCGAGAAAAATGAAATCTCAGTTGAATATTTGCCTACAAATGATATGGTGGTTGATCCCTTAACCAAGGGAATATCTAAAGACTTGTTTTCAAAACATGTAGCTCATATGGGGCTGAGATATATTTAAAATGTGTGAAGGAAAAACCAGTGAATGGAAACCTCACTGTAAACCTTGAAAAAGGTTTAGGTTGCGTTGGATAAGCCAAGTATGAAAAACCACGTAACAAATTGAATAAAGAAAACCCACATAAAGTGGAAGCAAACTGGCGGTCTCATGGCCAAGTGGAAGATGTTGGATAGTGGCCATTGAGCCCTATCCGGATATCTCGTAACTGCCCTGCAGTCACGAGATTTACTCAAAGTTGAGGGGAGGAAGACGTTATCTAAATCTCCTCATAAAGTCTCTCTCAAGAAACCGCAGCTAGGGTTGGGAAAAACCTAAGGGGCTGGACTTTATAATCCTAGCATATGCACTCTCTCTATAGTATCAGTCGTGAGAAGTCCCTTGGAAGTAAACCCCAAAAACTGACTTCTTCTTCCTCCTCTTGCTCTTGTTTCGCTGTTCTTCACAGGGGACGCCCGCTGGAGATCTTGCTGCATCCCAAAAAGGGAGACTTCCGCTGCAAAGCTCAAGACATCCAACACTTCTTTCCTGCGTGAAATCTCGATTCAAATTGATCGACGACTATTTGTTCTTCAACGCCGCCATTCTCTGCCAGATTCCAGTCAGGGGTAGAACTTTCTCAATTATTTACAGATTGGGATCAAATTTAGTAAAGAGATGCACTAGGATGTTACAAAGCTGACCAAGTGGTTGATTGCCAGATGTTCGCCTGATTGTAGCAGATTATCATTTGATCAGAGATTGGTTGGCAGTAAAAGCAATCTGATTCTTCGATCGATGTCTGGTTCAAATCCACCTCTGATTGATTGGTTCCTCGTCCACAAATGAAGAATACCCAAATCAACACAACAACAACAAGGATCTCCCGGTTAAACTGGCGTTCAAACAATCTAGAACCAGAGTTAGACGATCATCCAATGGCCGATCGAATGCACTGAGTTATGTCTGCCTCTCGAATTCCCTATGGCTGAGAATCCCGCACAACAACTCGTTCTTCATCGCTCAAAATGGGGAAACGCTGGTCTGGATTCTGATGACACCCTCCGGCGATGTCTCTCTAGTTCCAGCCAATGATCCTAACCAGAAATAGGGATTTCTATTGAGGTTTTAAAATGGCGCCAACACAACCGCCATTGTAGAGAACTCCTTGTGGGAGCCAAGAGAACACGAACTTCAAACTGTGATTACTATAGATGATGATTAGGTTATTACATCACTTTCCTTTTATAGGTAAAGCATCCCGGTTCATGCTGGAGTCTTGTTTCGAGACGGTACAAAAAAGGAAAGAACTGAAACAGTAAATATGTACAAGTGGACCGAACCAACCGAGTCGGTCTAGTTCATTTATAACCCTAGCCGAGTCCGCACCCAGTCCTCCTCCACACCCACACGCATGAGCATATGGCTCGCCTCTCTCCTAAGTCTCCTCAAAGTTGTCTGTCTCTTATGTTGCCACAAACCGGACTGTGTTGATTGCTTGACCGCCGACCTGTTGACCGTTGACCAGAACCATGTCTTGCTCTGAGTCAGACCCACTCGCACCCTGACAGGACCTGCCCGACTCACCCGTCTCTGCCTCACTGATCTCTGCAAGTGCCTGGTCTGATTTGGCTAAGTTTGAAACTGGATCGTGCTTAGTCTCGTCCAAACCTAGACTGGCTTGACTGAGCTCGGTCTGGGCTGCCTCGTGAGGTATGAACCCTGACTGACTAACAGAAATAGCCTCCTTAAGATCTGATTCACCTGTTGTACGTGGTCCAAGGGGGTTGTTAGCCTCACAACAGAAGTTTGCCGCAGTCTCATCCTCCGCGGTCGCTGCCTTCTCGCAGTGTGTTGTGTCGTCGGCCTCGTGGACATGTATGGCCTTGCCATGCCCTGCCTCGCCCACTGCGTCAGCGAGGGCTGCTGGCTCACGCGCGTTAATCTCACAACACGCGCGACCAGTGGTCTCAGTTGCACTAGGGGCGTCGGCTGTCTGCGCATTAACCTCACATTGCCCTAAACATCGTGTGAGGCTAAACCCCGCTGCTGTTGCGTCTTCGGTGCCCGGGTCGCAGTCATCCTCGGCCATAGCTTCAGCCAGACGCACTGCGGCATCCTCGGCCCTGTCTGCGCGTGGCTCTCGCGCAACCGCTTGACACTCTTCGGCCACGACCGCCTCTACTGCGACCACCTGCTAGCTATCTGTGGCTGTGCACCCGACCTTGGCAGCACTGTCGGCTGCCCTCGACTGACTCCTAGGTGGACTTGTAACAGTTCCTCCTGCTTTTCTAAGCTATATAAATGAAAGTAAGGGTAAGATTGCCACTTCGCACGAATGGGGAAAACTTGGAGTATAAAGATGGCCAAAGACGATTACTCTGTGTTTTTTTTAATGAAGATGGTTGGAGAGAATTCGCAGAGTCTCAAACACTGCAATATGGAGATGTTCTGTATTTCAAGTATAATGGTGATTTAGATTTCGATGTTAAGATATTTGGCGTGACAGCGTGCAAAAAGAAAATCTAAAGAAGAAAACTTCGGCCCCACACAAGAAATTGGAGAAGAAGGCCATGAAAATGAACCACATGATATTTTTTATGTTTGTATCTTCTATAAATTATTGTTATTGTTATTGCAAATTGGATAGTATTGCACAAACTACAAAGTTTGGTGTCATTAAAAGAATTGGTGCAAATTTTATGTGCACTATTTATGCAAGAATATGAAGCCAACCAATCTTTAATTGGATTTGAACTGGAAACACCTACTCCAAACAAGCCTCTCATCTTCAATGCTTGCTATATATCAGGGCGACGATCTGTGACAGTCAGAGAGAGGAAGAGGGTAGTGGCTGCTGCTAAATTTTTTGCTCTAACTCGCCCACATTTGATGCTTGTGATGAATGCCACAAATGTGTACAAAAGATTTAATGTGGTATGTGTTCTTCTCTAGCTCCATGAGTTTAATTTTTTCTACTAATTTTTCACTTTGAGATTTGGTCAACATTTTTTATCTTCTTCGTTGCTTGTGTTTTTCTATTGTACTATGAGGCCATGGTTGCAATAATAGTAGATACTGAGTTGACATAACAATAAGAAGGTTTTGACCTAAAATTTTGTTGATAAATTAATTATAATTTGGTAAATTTTTTTATTATTTTCTTTTTCGGTTCCTATCGGTCCGAAGTTTAACTATATACGATAATAGATGTTCCTTGTGGCACGTTTTATGGTACAAGCATTCCATCACTTGTCATCCAAGGTTGACAAGTTCTGTTTTACATTGCAAATGTGATACATTCCAAACCTTTCAGTATACACACTTGTAATCAGAATAATGATTTATGAAGTTACCTTTTACTTTTGTTCTATTGCTAACATTGTTTACATTATTAAAATTGCTCTTTCTTAGATTAACGGGAGGGGAATTCCCCAGCCCGTTTTATCGATCGGATTAAAATTGCTCATTAATTACTAGTGCTTTTCATGTCATTTATGCATAACTATCCAATGAAATTGTCTCGTCGCCTTTAGTTGAGTCCAATGTCCGTGGTGCTACAGAGTCAAAGCGAGGCCGAATACAAAGTCAGCATAACGAGGGCCACCAGCAGATTCTGGTTGACTGGTGGCTGGGGNTTGAGGAATGAAACATGCCTAGATCATGTGTTCGAGGTACCCAATTATTGTTATCTACACAACTTATGGTTTGGATAAAGTGGGTTCCATTTGGGAACCCAAAGTCCTTAGATACAAGCCAGCAAATTGGTTTGATATTCATATTTTTCCTTACATGTGAAAAGGTTTCCTTGAGAGAGAAAGTCAGAAAAGAGAGAGATTAATTGTTGTATTTCGGGCTGTTTGTGCTTATATGTTTCTTCTTTTAAGGGCCTGTTTGGCTGCAAAGCCTTTTTCTTTTCTTGGTTTTTACTTTTTCAATTTTTTTGGATAAAATTCCCATCTTGTAAAACCTAAAAAAATTAGAAAAATAAAGTCCATTCTTTTTTATCGTCTATGTGTTGTTTGGATGTGATTCAGGCCAGAATTTGGAAATCTCTCTCATTTTCTCTATCTTTCTCTACGTTGCCAAGTATTATCCGTAAACTAGAGGAAATTTTTTATCACAAGCGTTTGGGAAATGTCAACACAACTTGGAGTCATCAATGGCAACACTTAAGAGAGAAGGCAGTCTTCCTGTCTCTCTCACTTGAGGAAAAGATTGATGCATCATGAAATTTCATCACTTGGGTAAAATTTTTCCACGATGAGAGCTTTTTTTTTCAAGAAGTAGATGTGGACTCTGGTGCAGCCACGTGGTTTCTTATATAGAATACAAATTGTTTTTTTAAGAGTTCCAAACATCCTTCAAAGGAGAAGGAAAAAAAGATAAATGAGTTTCATGAAGATCGTGTTTAGTTGCCATGAATTTGAGATCTGCAGACCTCACCCCTACTCCCCGGTCAGATCTCAAGTCCACGTTTTTTTACATTATAGCATGAACTTGAGATCCACGTTGGGGGTTGGTGTTAAATTCAGCTTTCGTAGATTTCATTTCCAAGAGGATCTGAGATCAGTGGGGAATCAAACGGAACATGGATGAAACTATTTGTTTAAACTCTTGAATGAATAACTTGACTTATATTTTAGAAGTCTTTGAAATCGAACGCCTAGATGATTGTCACTAAATCTATTATATAGAGGTATGGTAGCTACCTCTTTTCAGAGAAAAAACAAAAATGAACAAAATATTAAAAGCATTTCTAAAATATTTGAAAATGGCACATGGCACCAATATACTTAATCAAATAGGAGATCTGAATTGGCCGTCTCTGGCTGAATTTTCTAGCAATATAGCGGGTCAAGATCGAAGAATCGACATGATGAGATGCTAATTTAAATATGTAGTCTATGACGAACTAAGTCTACCAAAAACAAAAACACGGCATCATGCTTCCCTTGACGACGTAAAGTAGTAAAAATTTATTAATAACAAAGAGAAAAAAATTAAGGGTGTTTGTTTGATGGTCATGGGTTTGAGATTCGAAGTGAATTGGGATAATTAGAAATCTTAAATTCTAATTATCAGATGTAACTATCCGTTGTCTTGGGGATCCTTATTTTTATTGTGGTATAGTTTTTAATTTTAGGTCAGAGATGTAACAATCCGTTGTGTCGGGGATCCTTATTTTTATTGTGGTATAGTTTTTTAATTTTCATTTTAAAATATTTACAAATTGAACTTTTTTTTTTTAATTAAAGCTTGACCATGAATTGATAGGTAACCCAACCACTCCCACGCATCCCTACTGTTAGCCATGATGTTTATCTTCTGTTTTAACAAATGATTATTTAAAGTTAATTTCTCCTGTTTTAGTTAAAAAATAACTTTATCCCGATTGAATACGATTGGTACAGCTTCCTCGGGTGGCCATGCAATTCATGAGGTCTTTCATGACATGGACAAAGGATGCCACGTGTTAGCTTCTAATTTTTTTCAAATATGTTTAAATTTTTGTGTTTTTTTACTTTATAATATTTATATTAAAGCTAGTTATTAATTTTTTTTTTTTTTTTTGAGGATTGAAAACCGGTTCAACTGAATTTGTGTGGCCTTTTGTTGGAAAACTGATTTTCACAGCACGGTCATGTGGCATGGTGTTATG
This sequence comes from Nymphaea thermarum, assembly GCA_011799765.1. Taxonomy (NCBI): domain Eukaryota; kingdom Viridiplantae; phylum Streptophyta; class Magnoliopsida; order Nymphaeales; family Nymphaeaceae; genus Nymphaea; species Nymphaea thermarum. The sequence goes on from JAANDH010000563.1 coordinate 81,955, forward strand.
TTGAAAACAACCCGATACAGATTTTCAGTGGCGCCTGTGTTGGCGCCATAGTGTTGTGTTGCAGCTGAGGTCCAAATGCTCCTTCACAATGGCGTAGAGTTGGTCGTTGCTCTGGATGTCCTCCTCGTAGGCCAAAATCTCCTGGGCGGCAGGTCATTGGTGTCGAGAAGACAGGTCGTTGCCTGTGTCAGGGAATCAAAAGGCAGGGAAGATACTTGTCCGTCCCGTCCTTTCCAGGGTGGACGCCATCCTTGATGGCCTTCAATGTCGCCTTCATCGTATTTCAACAGCTCGTCGGGTATAAGCCAGCACCCTCCGGAGTATTGTGGCTGAGGCATGTATTGAGGAAATATTTAATTCCCATGGTTTCCTTCTGCATTCATAGGGCTCCCATCATTTCTGAACCAAGTAATAAGAACAGAGGCGGAAGAGGAGATAAATGGGTTTGCTAAAATCAGGGCAGTGCAAAAACAGTTGCTTACACTTCTGGATGCGAGGAAGGAGGAGGAAGAGAAGGCTTTCAAGTGGAGGGTGATGGTTTGAAGGAAGAAGGGAGGTTGGACTATATATATATAAAAAAGAAAGATAAGCAGCACAATCACTCGAGGAGAAGGAGTTAGGACAGGAACTGGATGAAAAAGTCCACTCGGAAACGGCACCACCGAGCATCACCTACTCGGAAAAAACACTCAATGTCACTGTGGTAAAATGAGAAATCATGTACATGGGGGTCACACCAATGAGGCAAAAATTGGTTTCCCGCTCTATTTGTGAATTGGTAAAATAATAATTGTACAAATATAAAAATAAATTAAAACTTAGTTACAATAATTGTATATGTATATATGTATTACAAATATATTTGTTTGGGATCAAATTTCTGCTTATTTCCAGCATTTTCTTCTCTCTCGCAAGAAATTTGGAGGATGTTAATTCAGCCAAACTGATGACAGTACCACAAAAAAGAGGCTGGAAGGAGTCACGAGGAGACCATACGCCGAGTCATAAAGTTTAACGTCATAAAGTTACATCATGACGTTAAGATTTTTTCTGGGATGCTAAATCTGTCTGGGTTGTTTTCACGAAAGTTTTCCCTTTCGTGGCGCCATAGCTGAACCGAACTTGTCCTCAAATGCTGAAAATTGCTGCTGTATAAGAAGTCTACTGAAATATATGCTATCTCCTCAGCTGAAACAAGATGTTGCCCGTTACAAGCGGCTCCGATACCAGACTATTATGGTTGCACCTTGCGACGGCTGAAATGCGTGAGAAGTGGCCGAAGGCTGCAACCACAAATGCCAAGATCTCTTGCGGTGATAGTGGTTCCTACTCGGCCAAATTACGACCTTACAAAACTTCTACCCTGCTGGACACAACCCAAGCTAAAAGATGCCCTTGGGTAGAGTACAAGTATAGGTTTCCCCAAATGATTGAGGTCTCACCTACTACAAAAGTGTGGGTTTAGGCCTTATAACCTTATATATACAAGTGTAACACTCGCCTCACACACAAACCATCACATCCGCATCCATTCATATATTCCCTAAGGCATGCAAACCATCACCAGCACCCCTACGTGGTCTCGTAGCTCGGGTTCGTGTCCTTAGCGATCTAGCTTCAAAGGTAACCCAGCCAACTACACGCTCGTAGGCAAGACTGAAATCAACAATGCACCCACCCGCATGTCTATAGGGTGAATCGGGTGCTCACCTGCCGGAGCTAGTCCAGCGTCGGACCAAGGGCAAAACCAGTATGCCTTCGGTAATCAGCAACTCCTCCAGCGAACCAGTGTTGGAATCTCAGCTGCTCCAGACGTCTCCGGCAGCTTCCTTGCTCAACAAATGGAGGAACAGGTTACTGTTCAATAAGGGGCCGTTTGATGGCCTGGAAAAATACTATTCACCCATAAAAAAAAAATTCAAAATGAGATCGATTCCGAAAATATTTTTCCGAAAAATATTAACAGCTCGAGAGGCAGAAATATTTTTCCGGAAATTTTTTACGGCCCGTTGGGCACTCTCGCTCTCCCGAGCGCCTCTTCCTTTCGTCTCGCGAGAGAGCTTCTTCCTCGCTTCCTGGTTTTGTCCGAGGGTGGCTTCCACCGCTTCTTTAGCAACCCAAAAACCAGAAAGACCTCCCCTTCTCCAGCGAGGTCCGACGAACGGTTTCCACGACGCCACACCTACCTGACGCCTTCAACTGCCGCCGCTTCCTCTGCCCTTTTTTTTTCCCGGTTTCTTTCCACTCTGGAGCGTCGACGACCAGAGACAGGTCCACTCACTCCCCCACCTACTTCCTCTACCGCTCCCGATCTGCCTCCCCGATCCTCATATGACATAGCTCATACAATCTGCCCATCAATTGTTCGCAAAAGTTTTAATCAAGAAGGCTAAAAGGAAGAAGCAACACACTCCCCATCTCTTTTCTGTCTCTTGCTAGGATTGTTGGGCATATGCCTGTTTTTCTGATCTTCGATTGATTTTACCATGATAATTATTGAGGCGTGAAATGGGCTCTGCAAGCGTGCTTGGGTTTCAGCATTGCGGCCGGCTGGAAAGGTGGAATTTGGAGCGTAAGCGTTGTGGGTATGGCCTGCGGCTTACTAGTAAAAGGTGGGAGAATACTGACGGTGAGTGGTGCCTGTGCGCTTGTCGGGCCACTCTGCACAATGATGAGGATGCGGCATCCTTGGTGGGGCTACGGCCGGTTGACGGTGAACCAAAGAAGGAGTTGATCCCTTTGCCAACTATGGCTGCCTGCTCCCACTTCATCTTTCCTAGTTTGCATTTGCCTAGTTTCCATGAGTTAGTAGGTGCCAAATGACGTCTCTTATTTCCACTTGCTTTGGCTTTCTTCAGTTTAGCCCCTGTGGTTGTTTCACTCCCTTCATCCTTTACGTGTGACCTGGTTTCACGAATTTTGGGAGTCCAAGAGCTCTTTTTCGTTTTCTCTTCATTTTGGTTTTCTTGAGTTTAATATCAGTACACTTGAATCTTAATCCCTATTTCGTTGAAAGGTAGACCGAAAAATTTTTAGTAGATATTATGATTGTTCCCTTGTGTCGTGTCTATATAGTCGTCCTTTGTTTTGCTGTATTTACTTTGCTTATGTTGCGTCTTGGTGTAAGCTAGTTTGTTCACCTATGTCAAAGTACCCTCCCAAAACGGCCCCAAGTGCAATATTGGGATTCCTTGTTTTGGATGGTCGGCATCGGAAATTCTGTAAGCGGCTTCGGCCATCCTTGTAAGTAAAGTTAATAGCTTACTTGCTTTCCCTCGTGATGTACTCTTCTCTCTGAAGTGAAATATATTACGAGTTTTTTTTCCACACTCTTGTGTTCTTTGTGTTCAAAGTTTTCCAAAAGTGTTCAAGTGATCTGCGCCCACTTGAATGAGGCGAAGGCTTGTGGCTTATAGGCGAGAGTTTGCCGCACCGCGCGGTCCGAAGGAGTTGGCTCGTGACAACTGGTATCAGAGCTTACACTCTGTTCAATCTGGGGAAGCGGTTGGATAGTCGGTGTAGAGCGTCACGTCAGCTTGGCGCTGTTGAAGAGAACGCCATGGCATTAGGTTACAATCTGCGGGGTGCCAAAGGCAAGGAGCCGGCCCGTCCAGAAGAGGCGAGCCCGGCCCATGACCAGCGAAACCTGGAAGATACTGTAAATAGGTTGGTCGCAGATGTGGCCACCCATGAGGAAGCCCTCGGCTTTGCTGTCGAGACCTTTGAGAGATTCAAAGAAGAGATGAAGTTGATGCGGGAACAGATGGCCGAGTCAGTGGCCATGAACCGTTCACTCTTCGACTTGGTGAAGACCTTACAGGATGAAATTGCTGGACTTCGGGCATCAAATCAGCGACTGCCACGTACTAACTCGGCTAGTAGTAGCCAGGAGAGGACCAGTAGGGTCGACGTTCAACGTCCGGCGAAGTACAGTGGTAGCTGGGATGCGAGGGCGATCGACAACTTTCTGTTCCAAGTGGACTACTACCTGGACTTGCAGAATGTGGTGGAGGAGGATCTGAAGATCAAGACCGCAGCAATGCTCCTAGAGGGAGATGTTGTGGCTTGGTTGAGGTGGAAAATGTTAGACATCGAGAATGAGAACTGCACGACTCAAACCTTCGACGACTTCCGCAAGTAGTTGAATGGGTACTTCATGCCCGTTGATGTCGAAAGGCATGCATATAGGCTGGTTGCAAACCTAAAGCAAACTGGTGCCTTGAGGGACTACATCCGGGCATATCAAAAGGTAATGTTAGATGTGCCTATGATGCCAGAAAAAGATAAACTTCACTGGTTCATCATAGGGCTTCAATCTTGGGCTCAAACCGACGTGGAGAGATCGAATCCAGAAACCTTGGAGCAAGCATACGTGGCAGCCGAGCGCTTAGCAGATACCCAACGCAAAAGCTACACTGATACCTTCAAGGCTGTGAAGAAGTCCGACCACGGCGGCAAGAAAGACGATCGGCGAGACCACAACAAGAATGAAGCGGTCTTCCAGAAGCCAACCGAGAGAAAAAACTTCTTTCGGAAGGACTACACTGGGCCACCAAGGGAATTGACTTGTTGGGTATGTGGAGGGAAGCATCAAGCGCTCGTCTGTCCGAAGAGGGTGAAACCTACCGGGCAGGCCAATGCAGCGAGGGCCACCGAAGACGAGACCGATGAAGGGCAAACACGAATGGGTGACGCTCAGACGATCAATGTTGTGCTAAGCCGTGCAACATCTAGCAGTTTGGTGAACAAGGAACTGATGTACTTAGACGTCACTTTGAATGGAACGTCTACTGTTGCGATGGTAGACTCAGGGGCTACACATAACTTCGTCTCGAAAGAGGAGGCGGAGCGAGTGAGATTAAAACATGTGTCGCAGTAGAGAACCCTCAAAACGGTGAACTCTGAAGCCAGGCCCATCCTGGGAGAAGCGAAGGGTATAACTGTTCAGATTCAAGGCTGGACAGGAGTCACTAACTTCTCCGTAGTGCCTTTGGACGATTTCAAGGTGATTTTGGGGATGGAGTTTCTTCGAAGCCAGAATGCAATGATGTTTCCAAAAACCAACACATTGACGTTGATGGGTGTGGATCAGTCCCACACAATGCACTGTCACTCCATCAGAAATAAGTCTCAGCCGATGTTGTCGGCCATGCAACTGAAGAAGGGCGTGCGTCATGGGGAGCAAACATTCCTCGTGGTCGTACGTCTAGCAGAAGATGCCCTCAGCCGAGAGTCATTCTGCCAGGACTAGCCCCAGTCCTCAAGCAGTTCGAGCGAGTAATGCCCCCCGAGCTGCCCAAGCGCCTACCACCGAGGCGTGAAGTTGGCCACGAAATCGACTTGGTTCCCGGAACCAAGCCGCCAGCCATGGTCCCCTACAGAATGGGACCGACCGAATTGAAGGAGCTGCGGACGCAGCTTGATGACATGCTTGAGTTAGGGAGCATCTGCCCCTCTAAGGCACCATTCGGGGCTCCTGTGTTATTTCAGACGAAACACGATGGCTCTAAGCGACTCTGTGTGAATTACAGCGCCTTGAACAAGGTGACGGTGAAGAACAAGTATTCATTGCCTCCCATTGCAGACTTGTTCGATCAGTTGGGTAACGCGAGGATCTTCTCGAAGTTGGACCTTCGTTCTGGCTACTGACAGGTCAGGATTGTGGAAGGTGATGAACCAAAGACCACTTGCGTCACCCGTTATGGAACATATGAGTTCCTAGTCATGCCATTCGGGTTGACGAATGCCCCTGCGACTTTCTCTACTCTCATGAACAACATATTCTACCTCTACCTTGACAAGTTTGTGGTAGTCTACCTTGACGATATTGTGGTCTTTAGCAGCGATTTGGAGGAGCACGTCAGTCACTTGAAGATAGTGTTTCAAGTACTCAAAGAAAATGATCTTTTCGTGAAGAATGAGAAGTGTCCCTTTGGACAGCGAGAGATCAGTTTCATCGGCCACATTGTAGGGAATGGCCAGCTGCGAATGGATCCGGAGAAAGTGAAAGTTGTTCAAGAATGGAAGCTGTCGTCAAATGTGCCTTAATTGCGGTCCTTTCTTGGGTTAGCTAATTATTATCGGCGGTTCATCACGGGGTACTCCTTGATAGCGGCACCCCTCACAGACCTACTTAAGAAGAATAGATTCTGGATTTGGACTCAGTTCGCCCAGGATGCCTTTGAAGGCCTGAAGCGTGCCCTTGTACAAGAGTCCGTTCTCAGGTTGCCAGATCACTCCAAGCCCTTTGAAGTACACACAGACGCCTCAGATTTTGCTATTGGTGGGGTACTGATGCAGGACGGCAGTCTGATTGCCTATGAGAATCGGAAGTTGAAGGACCCTGAGAAGCGGTATACAGTGCATGAACGAGAGATGACCGCCATTGTGCATTGCTTGCGCATATGGAGGCTTTACCTATTGGGCAGAGTTCATCGTAAAGACGGTTAATGTCGCCACCAGCTACTTCAAGACTCAGAAAAAGTTGACACCAAAACGGGCTCGTTGGCAGGAGTTCTTGGCGTTTGATTTCGCTTTGGAGTACAAGGTTGGAAAGACCAACGTGGTAGCGGATGCGTTGAGTAGAAAGACAGAACTTGCAGCCTCTCGGGTGGGGACCTCTGAAGCACAATTGCAGGGTGCGCTCCTCGAGCGGGTTCGTGAAGGAATGCGGTAGGACTCAACGGCCCAATACTTGGTTGCCTTGGCTGAAGTGGGGAAGACTCGAAGATTGTGGCTGCGAGATGGGTTGCTTCTCACCAATGGCAGACGTGTTTTCGTGCCGAAGTGGGGCAATCTCCGGCGGGAGCTGACTAAGGAGTGCCACAATATGCTTTGGGCTGGCCATCCAGGCCAGAAGCATACTCTGGCCCTTCTTGAACGGGGGTATTATTGGCCCCAGATGCGCGACGATGTGGAGGCATATGTCAAGACGTGTCTCATCTGCCAGCAGGACAAAGGGACTAATCAGAAGTCTGCCGGCCTATTGGAGCCTCTTCCTATTCTAGAACGTCCGTGGGAGAGCATTTCCATGGACTTCATTGTGAGTTTGCCCCGAGTTGATGGCTACATCTCTATCTTTGTGGTGGTGGACAGGTTTTCTAAGTATGCCACGTTCATTCCAACTACAAAGGAGAGCCCAGCAGAGAACACGACGGAGATGTTTGTGAAGAACATTGTGAAGTACTGGGGTGTGCCGAAGAGTATTGTGAGTGATCGTGATGCTCGCTTCACGGGCAAGTTTTGGCGTGAATTGTTTCGGTTGTTTGGCTCAGACTTGTTGTTTTCCACGAGCTTCCACCCGCAGACTGATGGTCAGACCAAGCGCATCAATGCCTTGTTGGAACAGTATCTACGCCAAAGCTGCTCGATGTGGCCCAATTCTGTTACAACTTGCAGAAGAGCGAGTCTTCGGACCACAGCCCCTTCGAAGTAGCCACAGGACAGCAGCCGTTGATGCCTCACACTGTTGCTGCCCAGGAGAAAGGAAGACCTAGCTTCGCCTACCAGTTTGTCAGAGACTGGCAGGAACAGACGGAGATAGCGAAGGCGTTCTTGCACAAGACCGCCAAAAAGATGAAGAAATGGCCTGACAAGAAACGGAGACCTGCTGAGTTTCGAGTAGGAGACCAAGTTCTTGTCAAGCTTTACCCAAACCGTTCGAGCATCTTCCGTGGGCGACACCGAGCGTTGATCAGAAAGTATGAAGGGCCATTCACTGTGGTCAAAAGAATTGAGAAGCTGGCATATAAGTTAGATCTGCCGCCAGACTTCAAGGTGCATTCAGTGTTTCACGTTTGCAACCTCAAGCCCTTCTATGCTGATACTGAAGACCCGGAGAGAAGCCAGCCCTGGAGAGAACCGATCTTATAGCGCGTCCCGTCCACCCAGCATGCCAGTGACTGTCAGTTGGACCATATCCTTCCACACAAAGTGAACTATCTTGGCGAACCGAAGCGATACTTGGTCAAGTGAGTAGATGATGATCAGCCAACATGGGAGTATGCCTTCCGTTTCAAGCGAAGTCATCCAGAAGACGTCAGGATCTACCATGAAGCAGCTGGCGCCGAGGCCGACGCTTGATTTGAAGGGGGAAGCCTGTTCCCTTGTGTCGTGTCTGTATAGTCGTCCTTTGTTTTGCTGTATTTACTTTGCTTATGTTGTGTCTTTGTGTAAGCTAGTTTGTTCACCTATGTCGGAGTACCCTCCCAAAACGGCCCCAAGTGTAATATTGGGATTCCTTGTTTTGGATGGTCGGCATCGGGAACTCTGTAAGCGGCTTCGACCATCCTTGTAAGTAAAGTTAATAGCTTACTTGCTTTCCCTCGTGATGTACTCTTCTCTCTAAAGTAAAATATATTGCGAGTTTTCTTTCCACACTCTTGTGTTCTTTGTGTTCAAAGTTTTCCAAAAGCGTTCAAGTGATCTGCGCCCACTTGAACGAGGCAAAGGCTTGCGGCTTACTGGTGAGAGTTTGCCGCGCCGCGCGGTCCGAAGGAGTCGGCCCGTGACAATGATCGTGCCATTTGAAAGTGTTTGTTTCTAACGGCGATGGCAAATGAATTATACATCTACGTGAATTCTACCTGAAAAGTAAAAGATCGTGGACTCCACGCTTTTGTGCTTGTTCCTGAATCATGGGCATTGGAGAATTTGGAGGAGCCTTTTCTTGCAAATATCTTGATGCTCAAGGAGAGCCACTATTGTCCCCGACTATGCAGCCTTCAGCTTCAATTGCATTGATCTACCTCATAGATTGGCTAATGGAAGAACAGAGAATACCCAAATCAACACAATAGCATTGAGGATCTCCCGGTTAAACTAGCATTTGACCGATGTAGAACCAGAGTTAGATTATCGTCCAATGGCCGATCGAATGCACTAAGTTCTGTCTACGTCTCATGATCTTTCAACCCTTCGATCAACAGAATACCAGTCGATCTACCCAGTGCTTTAGACCAAAGCTAGTTGGAATCCGCACAGGCATCAACACTGTTGATTTCGTCTGATCGGAATGACAAATCACCCAAAGAAGCATCGGTGGAGTCGATCGATACTAACCTTGATCGCAGGGGCTTCCCAGATGTCGATTTGCTGGGACGATCTCGACACTAAATGAATGGCAGCGACTCCTCTCTACACTCCCGATGACGAGATCTGCCTCTCAGATTTCCTCTGGCTGAGAATCCCGCACAACAACTCGTTCTTCACCGCTCGAAATGGGGAAACGCTGGTCTAGATTCCAGTGACAACCTCCGACAATGTCTCTCTGGTTTCCAACCAATGATCCTAGCCAGAAATCCCTATTTCTGTTGAGGTTTTAAAATGGCGCCAACGCAGCTGCCACTGTAGAGATCTACACTCCTTGCGGGAGCCAAGAGAACACGAACTTCAAACTTTGATTACTATATATGATGATTAGGTTATTACATCGTGTTTCTTTTATAGGTAAAGCGTCTCGGTTCATGTTGGCACCTCGTCTCGAGACGGTACATCAAATGAAAGAACTAAAATAGTAAATATGTACAAGTGAACTGAATCGATCGAGTCCGTCTAGTTCAATCCTAACCCTAGCCGAGTCTGCACCCAGTCCTCCTTCGCATGCATGAGCACATGGCTTTCCTCCCACCAAAGTCTCATCAAAGTTGTCCATCTCCTCTGCTGCCACGAACCGGACCGTGTTGATTGCTTGACTACTGACCAGAACCATGCCTTGCCCTGGGTTTGACCCACTCGCACCCTAACTAGACCTGCCCCACTCACCCATCTCTGCCTCGGTGATCTCTGCTCGTGCCTGGCCTGATTTGGCAAAGTTTGAAACTGGATCGTGCTCAGTCTCATCAAACCTAGATTGGCTTGACTCAGCTCCGTTTGCGCTGCCTGGTGAGGTCTGAACCTTGACTGGCTAACAGAAATAGCCTTCCTAAGATCTAATTCGCCTGTTGTACGTGGTTCGAGGGGGCTGTTAGCCTCACAATAGAAGTTTGTTGCAGTCTCATCCTCGGCGGTCGTTGCCTTCTCGCAGTGTGCTGCGTCGTCGGCCTCGTGGCCGTGTATGGCCTTGTCATGCCTGCCTCGCCTGCTGTGTCAGCGAGGTTTGTTGCCTCGCGGCTATTAACGTCACAATGCGCGTGGCCAGGGGTCTCAGTTGTGCTAGGGGCGTCAGTTGTCAACGCATTAACCTCACATCACCCTGAACGTCGTGTGTGGCCAAACCCCGCTGTTGTTGCGTCCTCGGTGCCCGACTCGCAGTCTTCCTCGGCCAGACACTAAGGCATCCTCGGCCCTGTCTGCGTGTGGCTCTTGTGCACGCGCTCGACGCTCTTCTGCCACGGCCACGCCTACTGCAGCTACCTGGTGGTTATCTGTGGTTGTGCGCCTGACCTTGGACAGCACTGTCGGCTACCCTCGACTGACTCCTAGGCAGACTTGTGACAGTTCGTCCTGCTTTTCTAAGCAATATAAACGAAAGTAATGGTAAGATTGCCACTTTGCACGATTGCATGGGGGAAAACTTGGAGTATAAAGATGGCCAAAGACGATTACTCTGTGTTTTTTTAATGAGGATGGTTGGAGAGAATTCACAGAGTCTCAAACACTGCAATATGGAGATGTTCTGTATTTCAAGTATAACGGTGATTTGGATTTCGATGTTAAGATATTTGGCATGACAGAGTGCGAAAAGAAAAACTAAGAAACTTCGGCCCCACACAAGAAATTGGAAAAGAAGGTCATGAACATGAACGACATGATATTTCCTATGTTTGCGTCTTCTGATAAATTATTGTTATTGTTATTGCAAATTGGATAGTATTGCACAAACTACAAACTTTGTTGTCATTTAAAGAATTGGTGCAAATTTTATGTGCACTATTTATGCAAGAGTATGAAGCCAACCAATCTTTAATTGGATTTGAGTAGGAAACACCTACTCCAAACAAGCCTCTCATCTTCAATGCTTGCTATATATCAGGGCGACGATCTATGACGGTCAGAGAGAGGAAGAGGGTAGTGGCTGCTGCTAAATTTTTGGCTCTAACTCGCCCACATTTCATGCTTGTGATGAATGCCACAAATGTGTACAAAATGTTTAATGTGGTATGTGTTCTTCTGTAGCTCTATGAGTTTAATTTTTTCTACTAATTTTTCACTTTGAGATTTGGTCAACATTTTTTATCTTCTTCGTTGCTTGTGTTTTTCGATTGTACGAAGAGGCCATGGTTGCAATAATAGTACATACTGAGTCGACATAACAATATCAAGGTTTTGACCTAAAATTTTGATGGTTAACTTTTTTTTATTATTTTCTTTTTTGGTTCCTATCGGTCCGAAGTTTAGCTATATACGATAATAGATGTTCCTTGTGGCACGTTTTATGGTACAAGCATTCCATCACTTGTCATCCAAGGTTGACAAGTTCTGTTTTACATTGCAAATGTGATACATTCCAAACCTTTCAGTATACACACTTGTAATCAGAATAATGATTTATGAAGTTACCTTTTACTTTTGTTCTATTGCTAACATTGTTTACATTATTAAAATTGCTCTTTCTTAGATTAACGGGAGGGGAATTCCCCAACCCGTTTTATCGATCGGATTAAAATTGCTCATTAATTACTAGTGCTTTTCATGTCATTTATGCATAACTATCCAATGAAATTGTCTCGTCGCCTTTAGTTGAGTCCAATGTCCGTGGTGCTACAGAGTCAAAGCGAGGCCGAATACAAAGTCAGCATAACGAGGGCCACCAGCAGATTCTGGTTGACTGGTGGCTGGGGNTTGAGGAATGAAACATGCCTAGATCATGTGTTCGAGGTACCCAATTATTGTTATCTACACAACTTATGGTTTGGATAAAGTGGGTTCCATTTGGGAACCCAAAGTCCTTAGATACAAGCCAGCAAATTGGTTTGATATTCATATTTTTCCTTACATGTGAAAAGGTTTCCTTGAGAGAGAAAGTCAGAAAAGAGAGAGAGAGAGAGAGAGAGAGAGAGAGAGAGAGATTAGTTGTTGTATTTCGAGTTGTTTGTGCTTATATGTTTCTTCTTTTAAGGGCCTGTTTGGTTGCAAAGCCTTTTTCTTTTCTTGGTTTTTACTTTTTCAATTTTTTTGGATAAAATTCCGATATGGTAAAACCTAGGAAAATAAAGTCCATTTTTATTAATCGTCTATGTGTTGTTTGGATGTGATTCAGGCCGGAACTTGGAAATCTCTCTCCTTTTCTCTTTCTTTCTCTACGTTGCCAAGTATTATCCATAAATTAGAGGAAATTTATCATGAGGATGCCCTGTACACTCATGACATTTTTCTTGTATTCCTATACTTCTCTTTTGTGTAGGGATTCATGCTTATGATCTAAACATGCGCCCTCAGAGATATAGTGTCAAAAGTTGTATAACAATGCCAGCAGGGTATAAAGCCTTGAATTAGTGGTAGAATGTTAAATATTGACTATGCTTTAAAAACTCAATTTCATTCGGCCTTTGATAAAGCAATCCTCCGCACTGAAAGCCAAGAGAACAAGAGAAAGAATGATAGAATAAGAGCACAGGAAATATTGTATATGGCCTAACTCTATGACATTCCGCGTACACACTTCTGAGCCGTCGGGTTGACCACAAACCAAACCGGCCCTAGCCCTAGGGGAAGAAGAAGGAAAAAGGAAAAAAGTAAGAATTTGGAAACATGAAAAATGATTTGAACGACTACAACTAGAGGCCTATCTCAAAGATTACTTGACAAATATGAACTTTTGAAACACATTATTTGAACCAACTGTTGGAGCTTTGCGATGAACAATGATAGCGTACATACGAAAATGCAGAAATCGAAAACAAGTACATTCATGATTCATGCGTGTGTTTCATAGAGGGCGGAAGAAGAACCTGTAGAGGCGACCGCCGACTGAATGTCGGCGGCTGTGGGAAGAACGGCTACCGTCCCCAATGAGTCGTTCCCCAGCGGCATTGACGGTGGCGGTGGCGATGGAAGCAATGGGTTTCTCTCCTCAGCCAGAGCAGCCCAGTGATGGGGACAGACAACTCACGTATGGCTGAGGGGACCGATTACCCAGACCGGATTAACTTGATGTATCTCACACCATCACAAGACACAGTATTTATACTTGAGGGTCCGAAACGGATATGGCCCCGTATCGACGCAGGGCTATCCAGATGGGGAAATCCCAACAATCTCCCACTAGTCCAAGTCGATATCAAGGGTAAACAAAATGAATGGATTTGCCTTAAAATCCATATTAAGGTCCCACCTTGTTGTCTTACAAAACTTCTCAATAACCAAATGAGAATACTAAATAAATAGACAACAAGCTTAATGAGAATCAACAAACTGTATGTGATCACATTCAAAAATGTTTGCATAATAGTGTGCTTACATTGAACTACACAAACTCATCTTCTTAACATGTTCAAAGAACATACCAGATGCTAGCGCTTTAGTAAGAGGATCTGCAACCATATCTGTAGTCCCAATGTGTTGAATACACACTAGTTGATTCTCTGTCCTTTCCTTAACAACAAAATACTTAAGTTTCATATGCTTACAAGAAGTAGTACTTTTGTTGTTGTTGTAAAAAGACATTGCAGCTTCATTATCACAGTGAACCTTAAGTGGTCTCTCAATAGATTCCACTATCTTGAGCTGTGAAATGAAGTTCTTTATCCAAATTGCCTGCGAGGTAGTCTCATATAATGCAATGAATTCTGCTTCTATGGTGTGAGCAGCAGTCACAGTCTACTTTTTGCTCCCCCATGAGATGGCACCTCCTGATAGAAGGAAGACAAAACCAGTAGTAGACTTTCTACTATTGGTACATCCTCCAAGATCGGCATCAGAATAGCCAATCACTTCTAAATGGTCCATCTTGCGATATGTCAACATGTAATCTTTTGTCCCTTGCATGTACCGCATGACTCTCTTTACGGCCTTCCAATGTGCCATGCCTGGATTAGACTGAAATCTACCAAGCATGCCAACAGCAAAGGAAATGTCAGGCCTAGTGCAAATCTGCGCATACTGCAAGCTGTCAACCGCTAATGCATATGGAATGTTGATCTTTTGTGCCTTTTCAAATTCGTCCTTAGGACAATCATTTAGGCTCAATTTATCCCCTTTAGCTATGGGTGCCGAAATAGGAGAACAATTCTCCATCCCATATCTCTTAAGAACTTTATTGATGTATGCTGATTGGGAGAGACTTAGAATACATTTAGATCTGTCTCGTCGAATCTCAATGCCGAGAACAAAAGAAGCCTCACCCATGTCCTTCATCTCAAAATGAGATGCGAGAAAATGTTTGGTCTCTGTTAGCAATTGAAGATCATTTGAAGCAAGTAAACTGTCATCCACATATAAAGTCAAAATTATGAACTTACTCCCACATGTCTTAAGGTACACACATCGATCAATGATGTTTTTTGTAAACCCAAAAGTCGTAATGGCTTCGGAAAACTTAATGTACCATTGACGTGAGGCCTGTTTAAGTCTATAAATTGCTTTATTAAGCTTGCAAACCAAATGATCTTTACCACTCTCAGAAAACCCTTGAGGTTGATCCATATATACCTCTTCATCCAAATCACCATTCAAGAAAGTCGTTTTCACATCCATCTGATGTAGCTCTAAGTCAAAATGAGCTACAAGTGCAAGGACAATACTCATTGACTCCTTCGCAGGGACAGGTGAATATGTCTCATTATAGTCAATGCCCTCCATTTGTGTGAATCATTTAGCAACCAACCTTGCCTTGTATCTCTCTATGTTGCCTTTAGAGTCTCTCTTGGTCTTATAGACCCATTTACACCCTACGGGTTTTGCTCCTTCAGGCAACGACACAAGGCTCCATGTCTGGTTTTTAGTCATAGAGTCAAGCTCTTCTTTCATGGCATTAATCCAGTGTCTATATTGTTTGCTTTCAACGGCTTCAATGAATGTGAAAGGATCATCATCAATATCTATGAAATCACTAGGCTCTTGTAGGTATACCACATAATCTGATGATATGGCAGATCTCCTGGCCCTTGTAGATCTACGAACAGGTAATTGATCATCTTCAATTTGTATTTCTACATCCTATTCGTGTTCATCAGTATGATCTACATTTAATTCATCTGGATCTGATGCATTACCTGTATGATTTGCATTCATGTCATCACGAGAGACAACATAATCATACACATTAACATTCTCTTTATCAGGTCTACTTTCAGTATCCTGTATTTCCTCAAAATTGAGGTTTTGTAATGCATCTAATCCAAATGAGCCATCTTCCAGGAACTTAGCCTTATCTGTTTCCACAATATGTGGTGTATGAGATGGACAATAAAACCTATAGTCTTTCGATCTTTCTAGATAACCAATAAAGAAACCACTGGTTGTTTTAGGATCAAAGGCTTTTATGTAAGGGTTGTACAACTTAGCTTCAGCAGGACATCCTCATATGTGCATGTAAGAAAGAGAAGGTTTCCTACCTGTCCATAACTCGTAGGGAGTTGTAGGAACAGCCTTAGTAGGAACCCTATTTTGGATATGCACTGCTGTCCTGAGAGCTTCACCCCACAAGGTTAGAGGGAGAGTAGAGTAATTTAACATAGCTCGAACCATTTCCTTAAGCGTACGATTTCTTCTTTCAGCTA
>JAANDH010000563.1:97896-112055 GCA_011799765.1 Nymphaea thermarum
TCTCACCCTTCATCCTTTCCTCCTCTTCAACACACTTGGACATCAATTCATTGAATGTCCATTCAGTGTTATGTGTGTTGTAACTGATCTTAAAAGGAGTATATTCAGCTGGTAAAGAGGTCAAAGTAAAGAATACCAAGAATGATTCAGAAATAGTCAACTTCATGTCATTCAACTGAGAAGCAATGTTCCTCATTTCTAACATATGCTGGCGAATGTTACCCCCTCCTTGATATTTCATAGATATTAACTTTGACATTAGGGTGCTGGCTCTGACTTTATGAGAACTGACAAACTGAGCCTCAACTGCATCCAAAAACTCTCTCACCGATTTACAAGGTGGGATAACACCATGTATGTTCTTCGCGACCCTTGATTGCAAAAGCAACAAGCTTAGTCGGTTAGAATGCTCCCACTTGTCAAAATACACTATTTCATTATGTGTACTTTCTGGTGTAAGAGGTGGTGGCTCAGGTCGCCTCAAAGCCATATCCAGATCCATATACCCCAATGTAAACACAACATTTTCTTTCCATTCAGCATAATTCGAATCATCAAGTAACGAGATAGAATTTGAGCCATTAAAATAAATAGAACCAGGCACTGCAGACGACAAAAGACATATATAAGTTGACATGCATTATATGAGACAAACCATATGGAACAGTAAACCAAATAAAGGCTCTTTATGTCTACTAATTCCAAGACAAATACCCGGGGTCATTAGGATACTACTTTGGTAATATACCTAATACGCATATGTATTCCGTCTTAACTTTATCTAGTAAAACTAGGAAATGTAAATCCAAACTATAGTTAAGCATAACACCTTTGGGTGTAAAATGACAGAACTATGTAAGGATCTATTTTCCTCTTTTACTCTACTTATTCTCCTGAACATAACACACTATCTTTGGGTAATTATGTTACTTCAAATGAGAATAAATACAACATGAAACACTAATGTGCCTTTAAATCATGCGTAGTCACTTTGGTGAGGTATAACATGATTTAACTAATCATAGGCTCCTTACATTAGCGTTATCGTACAACTTTATGATCATGCAACAAATTAACCTTAGCATAATCTTCTTTTCAAAGCATGGTACATGAATATGAAATAAAATCACACATAAAAAATGAAACATACTAATCACATGAATCATTTCTGCATAATCAACTTAATGCTATCTAAGTTATTCATTAAAGCTCTATAAAACATAATGAATTGGTCCCGTATCGATCTAAAATGATCGAACTAATCCATTAAACACTTTAAATGGGCATAAAACCACATAAACCAGCATCCTCTAGCTTATAACCGGTCTCGTATCAGTCCTAAATAGACCGAACCGGTGAAAAGCTAGACGAACCGGTCTGAAAAGGAAAAGAACCGGTCTCAAACAACCCTGAATCGGTTTTAAGAGGTCCGAACCGGTTCCAAAACTGGATGAACCGGTCCGAAATCAACTAAACCGGTCCAGAAAAGATCTGAATCGGTCTCAGAATGTCCAAACCGGTCCTGAAACGGACCGAATTGGCTCTGAAACGCACCGAATCGGTTTTGAAACGGACCGAATCGGTTCTGTTTTAAAATCAGACCGAATGGATACGGATCGGGTCCGACCGGACCCGATCCGAAATTTTAAAACAAAAGCGAAAACGGGCGGAATGGCGCGGGCGGCAACAAAAAACATTTTTTTTTTAAATCTTTATGGATCCGGGTCGGGTCAGGAATGACCCGACCCGGGTCCGACCCGCCTCCCGCTTCCGCCCGACCGTCTCCCGTTCGACCTGCGGTTTCAGGCAACGAAGAAACCGCCGCTCGCCTGCAACGACAGAGAACGGCGGTTTCACCTCTGGCAGCCCTCCGGAGGCTTTGGGTGGGAGCCGACAGACCTCACGGCGCCGCCCGGCGGGCCTCTAACCGGCCGACGCCCTCTCTTTGGTCGCCTGTCCCTGTGCCCTAAGTTTCCAGATTTGGGCGTTGTTGAAATCGGTAGTGGCGGCGGCGGGAAAGCCCGCCGCCGACCACCAGTGGGTTCGCCGTCGTCGGACGACCCTGACGACACCCGCCGGTGCTCTCCCTCCATTAACGCCGCCCTCCATCGGAAGACCAACGCCTTCCCCTCTCCCTCTTTTCCCTGACGTCTTGGTTTCACACAGAACCGGGAAGATTGCCTGACTGCAAGGGCTGGGAAAAACCGGACGACATCAACCAAAATCGAATGCCCCACCGCATTCACCCAACGTTGATCCCAAAACGTCCGAACCATTCAGCCCTAGTATCTGCCCTATTCCTTTTGCGTGAAACCAGAATGCAAAAGGGAAACGCGCAGCGATGCGTGGCGTGGGCCCATAACCCATTGTTGGAGCTTTGCGATGAACAATGATAGCGTATATATGAAAATGCAGAAATCGAAAACAAGTACATTCATGATTCGTGCGTGTGTTTCATAGAGGGTGGAAGAAGAACCTGTAGAGGCAACCGCCGACTGAATGTCGGCGGCTGTGGGAAGAACGGCTACCGTTCCCAATGGGTCGTTCCCCAGCGGCATTGACGGCGGCGGTGGCGGCGAAAGCAATGGGTTTCTCTCCTCAGCCATAGCAGCCCAGTGATGGGGACAGACAACTCACGTATGGCTGAGGGGACCGATTACCCAGACCGGATTAACTTGATGTATCTCACACCATCACAAGACACAGTATTTATACTTGAGGGTTCGAAACGGATATGGACCCGTATCGACGCAAGACTATCCAGATGGGGAAATCCCAACACCAACGCCATATAAATGAACAACTCAGTCAAAAATCACGATTTTATTTTAAAAAAAGATGACCCGAAAGAAAACATGTCAAGCTTATTTATGCCTTTAAACTGAATGAAGTTGTTCTCCTTTCAACAAATGAGACATGACCACCATCCGGTTTTCTTTATGCATGTCGCTTGGCTCTCAAGTACCATGAATGCAGTGTTCACAAATCCAATTATATGAATAAAAAACCATAAAAATCAAGTGCCAACATAAATTTACTAAGTTTTATGAAATTGATTGCAAAAAAATCTTGAAACATAAAATATAATTTAAACACTGAATTTTCAATTTTTTTTATATTTCCATATAATTTCTGTTTTCATGTAAAAATTAAATTTATGAAAAACAACTTAAAAAAAAATTATAACAGACGAGCTAGAGGTTAATACACGGTCCATTTTATATTTCGAACTGTCATTCCTTTCTCTACTGTAAAATGAGGACATTGATAGGTAAGTTGAATGATAACAAGAAGTTACCCGGAACCATTGCAAGCAACCTTGAAAAATTCAAGATAAAAAAGAAGGGCCACTTCACTTAAGCAATAGGACTTAAATCAAAGTTACAAAGGCCAATAGGACTTAAATCAAAGTTACAAAGGCTAGCAGTGTGGCGTAGGTTAGGTTGAACAAAGAAAAAGACAAAAAAGCCCCTATACAGTTACCATATTAGACTCCACGCCGTAGATTAATAATTGCGAGAGAGATTGCCATCTATGTGAAGACGTGTGCTCTCGTTTCTTCTATTCAGCACTACGCTTTTGTTTTGATCAAGCACTATTCTAACACAACATCATTTTCTTTATTGTTAACTTTCTCACGTTATGTGTCACCATTCCATCCTCATCTGCACTCCATCGCCTTTCCCATTCCTAATGGAAATGATGAAAGTTTGGAAGTTAGTTTCATTTTTCTGGGTGTTATTCTTTCTTTAACTACAAATGATAGATGAGCAATGAAGATAACGGAGGATATTTTGAAAATCACGGAGGATGCAACATGCCAAGCAGCACAGCCCGAAAACGGAAATAGAGTAAAAGTCTCCTCTCACTTCCTCTTTGTTGTTAAAAGGTAAAAGGGACAAATCCCACCGCCTCGCCCTTCCCTCTTCGGGCACATGGGAGGAGGGAGCAGGCAGGCGTAGGTGGGAAAAGTTTCCCGTGAGTTGCTGAGAATCAAGGATAATATTAGTGTAATGCTGTCAGTATCTGTGTGTTTTTTCGGTTGGAATGGGATGATAATGTTGGTTCATTTTGTTCGATAAGATTGTCCAAGTGCATATTGAATAGTGTCTTCAACTGATCCTCGATAGTTTTTTAGTGTCTTACACATAGGTAGTCTATGTGATGGCAGCAAAGGATTTATGGATTACAATGGTAACTGGACTCACGGGAAGTTCGTAGTTTTATTGCTCAGTTGGTTATTCACTACTAGGAAAGTGTTCTTTATCATTTTCAAAGTACAGTAGTGAAGCTAAGACTGAAAAGAAGGCCATCAGTGGAAGAGATTGTTTATTTTGGTCTCTTCTGTTTCCTGTTTGTCTTATCGCTAGGGATGTGTTTCGGATGCTGGGGGTTTTTGAGTTTGTCTCTGTTTCTTTGCTGGATCGTATAGCTTAATTTACATGCAGTGCCTTCGTTCCTTGCCCAAGTTATGAATGTGAACAATAACTGCAGCGTCCCGAGTTTAGTGGACAAAATGTAAGCTTTGGTGAAAGGGCCGTTTGAATTGTAGGAAAGAGAGAAGGGCAAATGCATTCTTAGTTCAAATTTTCTTGGGACCTTTTGAGATCCAAAATAGATGTCAACAGATGAGGAATAAGTTTCATTGCTATTCTCCTCATCCTATGTGCTCTCTTCCACCTCCTTCTTGATAATTGTACTTGTCAGTGCGTTCTTATCTTCCTCTAACTGGTTGTCTATGCCATTATTTCGGAATGGACAACATGTGCTGTGTTTATTTACACTTTCTGTTTGAGCATCATAAATAGATACATTCATTTTTCAACTGAAAACAATTTTCTTAGTCACCCAGTTTTAACTTTATTCACTTAGCTAGTTAGGTGTGGAATGCAGAATACCGGCAATCAACTATCACCCAGAAATAGAACTCAGTTTTTGTCACGTATGGGCTGCTGCTATCGTCGAGTTTTTTTTTTTAAACTATGTTCTAGACTTCTAGTCATATTTCTAGATGAAGTTTCCATATTTTATCAATAAACCTAATATCTTGTATTATCTTTCTTGGCTTTGCTTAAAATGTTTCTTAAAACAAGTTTTTTGTGAATGTGAAGATGATGTCTGATGAGTGTAGGAAATGGAAAGACCATTTTTCTTGGAGACGTGGACTCGCCCGAAGATTTTGCTTTCTCAAGGTTCTCGTAGGCGACTTCTCAACTAAGTTAGTAAGTCACTATGTTCTGCCTTCTACCCGTTTGTCTGTTCTCTTGCAAAGCATGTGAAATTATGACCTTTTCACTTTTACCATTTTTTCTTTCTTTTGAAATGATTAACATAGTTATTATTATTTGTAGTCGCCTGTCAACTGAACAATCCGGTGGTGCATCTTTGCATCCTTTTCTTTAAGTAATGCTTATAATCACCTGTAGGAAATCCCACAAAATTTTGTACAACGTATTGTTAGAGAGCAACATGAAACTGTCTTCTTAAGGGTCCTAGCGGCACCGTTTGGAATGTTCAGTTGAAGAAAGCAGGTGGCAGATTCTCTTTTGAGAACGGTTGGCAGGAATTTGTAGAACAGCACTCTTTAAATGAAAACGATGCTTTAGTTTTCAGATATGATGGTGCTTCTCAATTTTCAGTTCAGATATTCGATGATACTAGATGTGAAAGAGAAGATACATTCTACGTTATGAGCCTGAAAAATGTGAATGAGAGCAGAGAACGACTGACACAAGGGGAATCAGAAGAAGATTTGGTTGAAATCATATCACCAGATGGAGCCCATGGATATGTGCCTCCGAAATTTCATATTAACTATGAATCTGAAGGGCTGCGGAAAGCACATTTCATGAGATCCTTGTCCTTGACTGGAAGAGAGAATTTTCTAGAACATAGTTCCGGCAGATTTCTACTCGACAGGGAACATTGTGCTCAATCAGGAGAGTCGACTAACAGAATCAGCATTTCACCTTTTTCCAGTTGTGCTTCTAAATCCTTCAAAAGAATGGAAAATAAGGTGGCAATGTTTTCATCAGATCGGAAAAACATAGGCTCAATTGCTCATGGTTCAGAAGCAAGGAACTTCAGCTCTGAGGTTAAAAATTATTCTAGTTACTCTTTGAAGAGGAAGGTTTCTGATGAATCAGATCAGCATAATGAACTGAATAACATACGAGGACCAGTTCGTCTGAGATCGCTAGACTTTGATGTGGCAGAGAAGGATATGCAAAATAATTTATTGCAGAACTCCCAAGATTAAAAATTTCATAACTCAACGAGGAGAACAAGCCATTACTATTGCTGAGCTGCCAAATGTCCAATATGTCTCTGGGACAACATATAGAAAAGAAAATAAGTGCATTGCTAGTTCTTCAGAGGGGGAAACTGCACAACCAAGTTTTTCACATGATTTGGTTTCTGCCAAACAGGCCTCAAGCTCTGACCAAAAGATGTTCTTTTTTCCTGCTGCTAAAAAAAAAGCCAAATGGTGGTCCAGGACGCCCTGCCAAGTGGAATGTTCCTAAGCCTCAACGTGGTTGTTTGGAAATCTTAAAATCAGGTGAATTTTGTTTTTTTGTTTATCGAGGCTATCTACATGAGAGCTTCCATGTACAACACACAGACCACTTGCATGACTGTTGTATTGCTTTGTGGGCCACCTTTTTAGCAAAATTTTATGCATTTTTGGCTATTTCTCATGTCTATTTGCATTTTTATGTTTAAGCATAAAAAAATGCATTTTAGAAAGGAAAAATGTAGAAACTAGAAAGGAAAGTACAAAGACGTCGTTAAAATTTTAGTGAGGCTTTTACATCTAAACTTTATGTAGAAAATATGATTCTACCAAATGACAAAGCAAAACACGTCTGGGTGCTCTCGTCTACCTGATGAGTTGATGGTAGGTGCATCTGCAATGAAGTATTTGGCTACGGATCATACTGTACTGCTATCTAACCAAAATCCATGGGGCAGTTTTGTGCCTTTGTGCCCCATCTGCTTCGTAGTTATACACTTACACTCATGAATCAGTCTTGGTAGTGTCTAGCAATGTAAAATTTCAGAATGTTGTTGGTTTAGAAATCCAGTATGTATCATTGAAACATAGAAATTCTGAAGTTGCCCATTAATAGAATGAGGATATATTATATTTTTCCATTCATTTGTTCCTATATTATTTCATGGTAATATCATAAGATTTCAAACAATGTTGGTGTTGCTTCTAAAATGAAGTTTGTGGGTAGGATTTGGTTGTTTTACTAGGAAGGGGGATGTTGACTTTTTTGTTTGCATGCCGATCAGCAAGCAAAACAATTTAGTGGCATGTGGTAGCAGAAACTAAGCACTTGAAAATATGCAGGTGTTGACTTGCAAATCTAGATATGCACATATATACATATAAAAGCAAGCTTGAGAGTTGAGACTATGGTTTAATTGATAATTGTGCATGGTTTTACCGGAGAACAAGTGTGAGGTTTGAGAGTATTGTATAACCATTAATTTTTCCACTCTCATACAGGCACATGATTTGTGTTCATGCATTGACATCCTTACCGAATGGGTCCTCAACAGTATATATTCATCAGATTGTTTCTGCTGGCATAGGCACATGATTTGTCTTCTTTTGATATAACACCAGAGTTTATCATTCTGAGAGCAAATTAGAAGACGACTTTGGTAGTTTAAACTAGCAAGTCTATCAAGAAGAGACAATTCCCAGAAATATACAGAATGATATTTGTGGTTAGTAAATAACAAAAATCTAAAACTGCTGTTACTGGCATTTTTAGGCATTTGCCATAAACTGAACCATTTAAACAGATGTTTGTTTTTTGAATAAAGCATGTTTTATATGTAAAATATAGGTTAGCTGGAAAAAGCTCAAAAAAAGACTTGTTTTTTGAAGAAGACACCAAAATGAAAAAAATAACCAAAAAATGTGAAAATCAGGTTTTTGGTGTTTTTCACATGCTTTCTTACTGCATTATTATTTTCATATTTTTTGCATTTTATTTTTAGGATTTTTTTTTTTAAATTTTCTTCCATTTTCCCAAAAAGTAAAAGAAACAACTTTGCGGTATTATTCTTGAGATGGACCTCACTGTCTAAAACCCATAAAAGATATGTGTGACAATAGTTTGAACTTTGAACTGGTAATGTCTCTTCATTGTGTTCAAGATATTGAGCATGATTTCTTCTCCTGTTTGCTCATGTGTTCCGTGTGCAAGCACATGTCCTGAGGACAACATACTGTACACTATTTAGCATCACGATTTTGCATTTAAATGATTAAAAGGTTATGGGATGCAGGCACATGCACCTCTATATAAGAATCCATTTTTATGGTTCATCCTGCAGTAAGTTAGCCCCAAATATTACACTGTGATGGTCAATCCTTCACAAACTTCTCGCTAACGTTTTTCCTTTATCAAAACGTTACAATGTTGTCCTCTTTAATTACATATTATAAGGTCACCGGAAAGCATCCAAGGTAGGAGTGGTAAGTGGTACCACGTGTCTCTGTTTGGATGATTGATTTTTTAATAAAACATTCTTTGTCCAAAATTATTATTTCAAGATTTGAGTGACAGCCAAGAAACTTGCGACGAAAAAGGGAAGGAGATCTTGAAAGCCAAGAAACTCATCTCGCAGGGCAGTGGTTAGACATTCCCTGCCCTTTCATGTCCTCTAATCCTAACCTTCACCGTGTGGGTTTCGGAGGATCTGCTGATCAATGCCGATGGGAAGTTGTTTTCTTTAAACTTCATTTCGCAAGGGAAATATGCGTTGTAGAATTGGGTTCAGCTATATACTCTTTCTTATTTTTTTCTAATCCTTGGGACAATGGTGTTGGGCAGTAGATTCCATGCGAAGAGGGAGATCGATCGTCCCAATATTTTGCCGTTTTTCCTCTGCACCATTGACTATCGTGATTTCCATTATTTTTTCTCCGAAGATTTGAGTTGTAAATATTGGAGAGGGAGTGAAGTTGATGTTTTATCCTCCTCTTTAACCCTACAGAGTTTGGCATCTTCTCGTAAAGCTTTCTAAAACGTATTTTGCAGGTTTTGTCCTTTCTAATCGCTCAGCCTTCCTTTATGTGATGATCGCGTCTCCAGTTTCCCTTGTTTATAGGAGCACCGAGGTTCAATTTATTGACGGGATTAAAAAAAATCTGAGGTCTGATATACTAAGAGAAGGCCCATCCTCCCGTCTAAGTTTGCAGTACTTAGAGGACATCAAGATAGAGAGTATTCTAGGCAAGAATTATGAACAATCGGGGGAAGGGAGCCTACACGATTAGCTTGGCAACGGGATACCTATGAGATCGTTGCTCCTGCTGAAAAGAGCAGTCAATCCTTCAGTTAGGAAAAGGTGTCCATGCATGCATTTTGGATGGAACTGGCTGTCCCAGGTGATTTGATGCTTATAGTTGTTGTTGTTGTATTCTTTTTTCTTTTTTTGTTGTTCGCGAGATTCTTTTGAGTCTATTTACAATGTGGCATGTTCTTCTAATTTTCTCATGGCTGTATATAGGTTAAAGTACAAATCAGGCAGAAGCACTTGACCTATGAAGTGAGCTAGTGCCCATGATATGTTCCTAAATCGGGTAATTAATAGTTGATTGTTCAATAAGTGATGTTGTTTGATATTGCTGCCTTCTTTCAGAAAAAATTCAATTCTTCTTTTGTGATTGACTCGATTGATGTATTACTTATATTCTTGGCAGATATTGATATTTGCATTTGGTGAAAAGAAGATAATCCCCTTACGTTAAGAATCCCATGGTAAAAATTTAAAAATACTAAAGTTGTTCTTATAGAAGTACTTGTAAAAGTAGTGCACTTCCATGTTCCGTAGGTTGAAAATCCACTGGTAAAACATATTAAATCTGCTATTAGAAATTCCTCATAGTTGTATGCAATTCCACATTTTAGTTGAACCACATATATGGTCAAAGAGTCACAGTTTTGAAGGAGACCTTTTTTTTCTTTTTAATTTATACCTAAGAGTGCTGTTGTATGGCTAACTGGTGGTTCCTGACAATGGACTCTTTGGTTCCTTGCTGAATTTATATTTTCTCCCTTGAGTAGGAGATGCTCCAAAGGGTCTTGGGTCCCCAACCATGAAGACTTGAATAATCTAAATGTCTTTAGATCAAATTTGGTCAACATTGGGAGTACTCTCCGATTCATTTTTTGAACAGGGGATACACCCCTTGTGCTTATATATTGCTCTGGATTTAATTTATGATTCCAAAATACATCCAAAATATTCTTGCTTTTGTTTTATGATCAGGATAGATGTATATTCTTATACCACTGTTTACACTTTTTTATGCATCTGTACGTCATATGCAGTACAATGGTGATATAGTAAAATATTGAAATTGCATTTTATAGCAATTTGTCTCCTAAATATGGTCTCCTTACATTGTCAGGGTATGTGCAGATCAGACTCCTCCTCTTGGGTGGTCCCAAAGCATCCAAGTTTGCCTCCTGGTGCAGTGTTTTTTTAAGTTATAAAAGAATGATATTCTTAAACTTGGTTGCTATTTTCAAATTTTTTTGGCCTTTAGTTATGAAGTACTTGGTGTCTTTTGTACCCTTTGGTTACAACCTGCTAGTCGCTGTTTTTTGAAATGATTTCTGTTGTTATTCGTGATTTAACAATGCATCTCATTGTCAATCTGACGGATCCTTATGCACATATTAAGAGTAATCACTTTTTTGTACTGTTCTTGCTTTATTTAGTTTGTTGTCATATTTTTAGGAAATAGGTTCATAAGGCTTTGGAGTATTGTTGCTTGAGCACCTTAGCAAGAGAAAAACTTCGACAACATAGTTCTCTTGATAAATCTTCATAATTTTCTAGAGAACACGGGCATTTGAAAATTTTTAAAAAGTACATATGAGCAGTAATAAGTAATAAAAAATATATTTTACCTAATAACAAAGACTTTCATGGTAATGTAGTCAAATAAGTATATAAAAGCATACATGATGGAACATAAAGCATATCTAGAATGTAGAACTAAATAAGAAGTACTTGTAGTCACCTGAAAAATAAAACCAAAGTTGGGGTGAACCATGGAACTGGTTTTTTCAGCAGAATCTGTTTTGGTATATTATTTTTTTTACTGATAAGTATTATGCAGAACAAGAAATCCGAATTTTAAAGATAATTTTTTTATTTCAGCATGATTTGGATCTATGAGCTGAAAAGAGAAAAAGAGAGTTCTGTTTTTGATAACCTATTTGCTGAGAGCTTCTCTTTGGGCACCATCGCCTAGTGCTTAGTAGAAGTAGGCAGGAACGTTGCATTCTTGATCTCCTTCACATAGAGATGTGCATGTTCCTACATGAACCCCTTCAACTGCTGCAATCTGGCTTTACCCAAGAAGTGAGGGGACCTGAGTCTGCCTACTACTATGAGAAAACAGAGAATGATAATATATGATTGGTTTACCATTCATCCAGTGAACAGTCATCTAAGCATCAGTACAGAATTTGAATTTCAGAGTATTCTTTGAATTTTTTGTGTAACCTTTGTTCAATGGACATTTTTTTGTTTAGCTTCTGTCCAAATTTGAACATTTGAATGTATATGGTCAGTTGTGTTATCAACAGGCACTGTATAGTGTAATATCTGGCAAATGAAATCCATCTTTGCATCAAGTATGCCATACTAATATCTATGAAAAAAAATAATTATAAACAAATTTCTTAGGTGAAATGATATAAGCACCATTGGAGACAGCTGCCAAGACACATTTTTGAAATGACAATAACATGTTAAGGCTGGGATGAAAGCCATGTCGTATTTGTCCATATGAAACTACTTAGCGAATTACAAAACCAAGTTGTCCAGGAGCCAAGAGACTAGAGAGCTGAACGTAGGTTCTGTACACACACACACACACACACATATATATATACAATTATATATATATGCATGTATATATGTGTGCATGGAGATAGGGAGATGTGTTGATTGTATAATGATTGTATTGTCGGTATTTACATACATTTTTTACACCAGTAGCTAAATAGATGTGACCTATGTGATTGACAAACTTAAGAAAGAAAAGAAAACTGTTTTTGAAGTGTGGATAATATTTTGTAATCCAACAAGCTCAAAGCATTCATCTATAAATCCTCATAGTTCATTTTGGTATGTTATCAAATGTCCTCTTTCATGTCCTTGATGTACATTAAGACTTGCTCTCAAGCATCAATTGCATGGTGGTACACCATTGTTAAGGGCAAAAATTAACTCCTCTGTTTGTCTTGCTTGTATAGGTAGAATAGAATACACATTCGTGTCTTCCATCTGAAAGTCAATCAAGAAGGAATTGACAAACTAGGAATATGAGGGCAAAAATACTTATTTTCCTAGAGTTTGAGAAAGACATACTAGGAATATGGGGCAGACCATCTGCATAGGTATATGTAAGCTATGTCACATATGTACGGGTACCAATATGGGTATAGGTGAAGTATTTTCAAAAAACTTGGCTATATGAGTACCACCATATATATATATATATATATATAACAAAAATTAAGATTTTACATACAAAGCAAATACATTATAATTTAAAATTTATAGATTCTGAAGAAGAAACTAATGAACAAAGTATGAAAGTATCCAGCATATTAAAAATCCAAAATATGTTAAACTTTTACCTAATTTTCAGATATAAAAGGACTATGACCAAGTCAAAAAATGGACAGATGCAGTCTTGGGTATGTTGGCCGTACTCGGACTCAACCAGTACCACCATTTTGATACGGGTACTATTCCATTTGAGCAGTACCTATGTAGACATAGCCTGTAAGATACAAGCACTTGTGGCTGAGTTCTGATTAGCCTTACCATTTGGTGATAACCTGTTGTATCCATTTCCAACCTTGATTAATAACAAATGATAAGTTTTTTGGATTTGTTTCTTGATGGTGAAGCATGTGTGCATGGATTGGTTTCATCGTATCACCTTGCTAAATGAGTTAAGAAAGAGAACCACTAGTGTACTATCTGTTATTTCTAAGTTTTGCATGAATTGTATTGAAACTGAACAACTCTAATGACATTCACGTCTTCCATGTTTTGACCTTTTTATGTTCCTTGCAACATTTTCTAGAACCATCAATAGGAGTTGCTTCCCTAGACCTCAGCTTACAGTTCTCATATCTTATAATAAGACGATATTCAACTTATATATGTTGTAATCTAAAAAAATGTGAGGAAAACAAGCAAATTGGTCCCCACAATCGGCCAGGTGAGAGGACAACTCGAGCAAAGTAAGGCGGAGATGCAATAAAGCAAATTCAGTGAGAAAAAGTTGTCTCCTCTGTTACATGAGCTTAATTTCTGATCTAATGCTAAAATCAAGGGATAACAATTAACAACACAACTTGAAATATATATACAGGTCCACCAATGCTTGCCAAAGGAGACCAGTCTCCATCCAACCCTTGAAATTTTTCATGATAATGCTTTTACATTCTAATCAATCCTAATATTTTGACTTTTAACGGCCTCTTGCAAGCTTCTTACCATTTATGGCATCAAGGACTTCAGTTTTTAAGAGAATCCTAATCTTCCTACTAGAGTTCAAGGGTCAAGTGATCTTTAGTAAACATATGGTTGACTTGAAATAAAGGGTTCATTACTAGGTACATTAACATTAGTGTGATGGCCATTATGTTAGGACTAGACACCTTGTCCTTTCTTATTCTCCTGGTAAACTTATTATCCATCTATGGTGTGAGAAATCAAGCCATCCTTTAATGCATCATGGGCCAATGGCTATTGAGAAGCAAAATTTCATTTTTGGTGAGGAAGAAGATGTTCCTTCGACCAATTGGAGATGAAGTATAAACTGAAAGTCCACTTCTAGTTTGACTGGAGTTAAGAATGTGGCATGACAAGTAGAGAGCATATTTGACACTATAAGGCTGCGTTTGATGCAGCGGTTGAAGTAAAAATTTTCGGAAAAAATCGTACGGGCGGGTGGAATTCCACCCGCCCGACGAAATCGCCATCAAACATGCTTAAATTTTTCTGAAAATGAATGTAACTGCGGCGGTCGGACTTTCGGGCGGGTGGAATTCCACCCGCCCGACGCCGCGTTGCCCTACCCCCCCCCCCCCCCCCCC
>JAANDH010000563.1:115130-192012 GCA_011799765.1 Nymphaea thermarum
ACACAGTTAAATTTACCAGGTTAAATGTTTCATTGTGCATCAAACAGGATTAAAGTTAACAGGGTAAATTCTTCCGGTGCATCAAACATGACCTCAAATCGGAAGAGGGATAAATTTCAACCTGAAAATTTTACCAGGTTAAATTTGTCAGAAAAATTTACCCCGTTAAATTTCACCCGGTGCATCAAACGCACCCTAAGGTGAAAGGACCTTTTCCTCGCACTGAAATTGCTTGAACAAATTACCACATTGGCACATAGGAGTGACTACCTGTGGTATACAACTGAGCGGGTATACAAGTGAGCGAGTATTCAATCAGATGTCTCCATTCCAGTGCTAATTTACTCCTAGGATTTTATTGGCTAAGGAAAAAAGATGTTTTCTCTTGTTATTTAAAAACAAAAAAACATTTAGTAGAATATTATCAAATATTGCTCTACTTCTCCAAATGTGATTACCAATTGGGATTTGGTTATGGAAGATATATCGCATGGAGCATTGAACTTTGAGCAATCAATTAAACCTAAACCAGGGAAAATTTTGGTAAAGTATTGTTCAATCTCTTTGCATGCACCAGGAGAAAGAAGATGCACTTGATGTGGCTGCTCAACTCTCGGGATTCATTATGCAAACGGTTTGCATCTGGCAATACAAAGTGCATACGGAATCCAAACCTTTCTTTGATTTCTTAATGCTTTTCCTAGATCTCCCTCTCATTCTCTCTCCCCTTCCAAATGGCTTTGAAGGACACGTTTTGTTGTTTGCTTGCTTTTACTTGCAGATTTATACTATATAATATGGTTTCGGAAAACTTTATATGTAATGGACGACACATGATTTCAGAACAGGTGCATGTGGAGAAGATTGACCAACTTAGAAGAAAAAAACCTGCACACAACTTTAAAAATGCTGAAAGAACTGCAAGGGCAATGAATTACAATTTTTTTTTATTTTAGTTTTTTTAAATCAGTAACCGTCTTTTAATAGGTGGTTGCTATATGGTGCGGAGCAGCAGAAGCGACATTGCCTTCAAAACTATTTATGGTACAAAATCAATTGGTCGGGCATATGCAATTGTAAATCTGGCTTTGTTCCTCGGTGTAGCCATCAATTTTTTTCCCAAGCTGGCTTTGATGCACGGTGTGACCATCAATTTTTTTTCCCAAGGATGGCACCAGGAACTTGAGATGTGTAGAAGAAGACAATATTACAATACAAAGATAGACGACATGCTAGTGAAGGTTGCTGATTTGTTATGAATTCAAATCTCAAATTATCAAGGACAAGTCAGTAGAAACTCCCAGTCGGCACTTACTTGACATATGCAACTTGTGGGGTTTGGTACCGAATCAGTTTGTTGTTCAACAACTATTTAAATAGGGGCTTCATTTTTTTTCCACTTTGTTTTGATTAAAATTGACAGTCTAATTGAGCTTGCATGTTTCGTGTAATGAATTGCAAATAAAACAGGTTGTGCATACTTTCTATGGCTTTTGGTGCTGGAGAGCTGAGCTTGTTGTTCCTCGTGCTTTTGTTTCATTCGCTTGAGTAGGAGATACAATACGTCGTAATATATGGCTAGTCGGAAAGATTGGCATGCAAAGTGAGGGGCAGATCTTGTCCTCTCCTTCTGGTTCCGACCGGAGGCCTTCTCCTCTAGACGAGGCCACCGGCATTGGCTGGTGGGAGCGCAGGCACAATTCGAGTGAGGACCAGCGTGCATGACTGCAGAGACGGCAAAGGCAGTCAAGATGTAGTTGGACTTGCCCCTCGCTTTCCAGTGGCTGGTTGCAGAGTCCCACGGCAGGGATGTGGGTAGCGGCGGTGGTGCTAGCTGGAGCGACGGTGGAAATGGGGTGTCGGAGGGAGAGCTCTCCGGCAGTGAGGTGCCTCTAGCTGAGAGCTTGCCGGAGTGAGGTGCAGCTCTGCAGAAGAGTGGCTCCTTCCAATAGGAGAGACAAGAGGTACTACCAAGAACCGACGGCAGTGGCGGTGGTGGCCAAACATCGGGAGGAATTGGACAGCATCGGCCAGGGTCTGGTGAGACCTCTTTCACTCAGTCAAACGATTTCAAGAACTGTCACAAATGAATCTTAAAAAGCAGTCGAAAGATGGTGTGCCCAGGCTGCTGTGGCACATACGTGGCGCTGACATGCTGCCCATGTGCACTGAGCAGGAGCTCGTAAAGGATGGGAAGGATTCAACATTTGAATATGCACTTACTGGTTGGCTGGCTTTGACTAACGCGGGCATGCTGACTTGGACTCTGGATTGACGAGGTAGGCGCCTTGCTGGAAGATTGAGGTGCAGACGAGTGGAAGTAGATTGGCTAGGGCGGCAACCTGGATTGTGCATTAGTCCAGCGTGGCCACCCAGATTGGTCAAACCCGCCTGGGCCATGCTCCTAGGCGCGCTATTGACCAAGCCAGCAACCCCGACTGCTTGTTGGTCTGACGTTGTAGGTCGCACCCTGGTGTCCTGCTGTGTTGGCAGGTCTTGCCTAGGTGGCATGCTGATGGCGTCAGGCGGCACGCATGATTGGTCCATTGTGGCAGGGGTTCATCCTACTAGCATGCGGAGGTGGCAAGCTCAATCGAGGCCCGGGCAGCATGTAGCCACGATCACAGTCAGAATGCGAGCCCACACTAACCATGTTGACACTCAGGAGGTCCACACACAGTCACAACAGGTTCAATTAAGCCCACCGACATAGAACATCGCACTAGAGGAGCCATTTGAGCATCCAAGATCCAATCCAGATCCGAGGTCTAGATCAAATTAATTAATTAAGTTAATTTCTTGATTAAAAGGACTAAGCCTAAATTAAGCCATATTTAATTGTAGGTTAGCTAGCTTAGTTGCATCATTAACTCGATGAACCTGGTAATCAGTAGGCCCTTTGTCCAACTCAGTCATTGATCGTGGGATTAGCAAGATTAGTGTGGTCCTTTGCTAAATTTATCATTGAAGTCCCAATGGTTAACACTACTAATTATGATTAATTAGTGGTCAAGCAATGGATTTACTATCTTAATCAAGTAAGCAACTAAGTTGATCAATCTTTTTGCCTATGCTACTTCCCAAAATCCAACAAGCCTTGCAAAGGGCTCCATGAACTTTGAATAATTGTTTGAACGCTGAGTTACATTTACATATACTAATAAATCGTAAATGCTCAATCAAAGATCCTGTCTAAGAGCATTACCCGATCTGGTACATCAATATATGCCCCTTCCCATCTTGTCCAACTTTGCTAACTCCCCCTTTTGGGTCTTGTGAAACATAGGATTGTTTTTCATATAAGCCTCCAATCTGAACCAAATTAATAAGTTCATACATATGCTTGTTGTTACTGGAAATGTGCCACTTTTATACAAGCTTTGCTTTTTAGTTGTAGGCATACCGCCTAACCTCAACAAGCACACTAGGACCTAAACCCTCACCTTCAACCAATGGCCTTTGGCCACGTTGAAAAAAACAGAGAATTGGGAGAACTGACACCCATGAGGTTAGAAGACGTGGCACCTGCCACAACTCCACCATGCCAACCTCCAGGCGTCGTGTACGTGAATGCAATGACGATCCCTGTATTCGAGTTTATGCAGATTTCAAAACGAAAACAAACAAACAAGAAAAAGTGCGGTAGTGTTTGGTGCTGTGAACTTGATTGTATAATGATTAATTGGATAGTGAAAATATACTAAAGCTGATAATTCCATACTTACATGATGATTTGTTTAATCGAGTCGAGCTCGCTTAAACCTGACTCAATAATAATTTCATACTTACATGATTTGTTTAATCGAATCGATCTCACTTAAACCTGACTCAATGAAGCTCAACTTGGGGTCGTGCATTTAAATAAAAAAAATGACTGCTAAATTAAGTTTTCTCTTTGTGACATTTAATTCCCAGTCCTCTTCTCTCCTCATTAATTACGTTCTCCCTCTTTCCCTCACACATCCATCCCCTCTCCATCTATGTCACAATGGTACGGTACAAGGGTACTGGTACGGCGACTATTATATATTAATATATATAATTAATTCAAAACATTGAAAAAACCTTACGGGTTCAAAAGCACCGACCTAAAGATGTTGCTCTAGATCTTGGAATATGTTAATCACATCCCTGTAGTTAAATTTTTGAATCATGTTAACAATAATAAATCATAAACCTTTTATTTTTAAACGCAATTAAACGGCCTTCTGCAATTACACGTGCAACTAATCCTTCCTCTTTTTTAGAATTACAAACTAAGCACAAAAGAAAATCAAGTGCATGAATACATTTCAATGAAATGCATACATTTGAACACGAAGATGCAAGATCTAGTTGTAGAAGCTAAGGAAGCTGTTAAAGAGGTGGCCAAGCTTCTACAGCTTTCTTAGCATTTGTCATCTATTGGTTCGTAGAGAGGAAATATGTTATGCAGGACATGGGTCATGATGGAGCTGCCCTCAAAATGAAGAAGCACACTAGGGATGTCACGGAGTGCATTGTCTCCCACATAATCATTTTAACAAACAGTTAAAAAGTATTCCGTACATGAACCTATAACATGTAAATGGGGAAAACATGCACACAGAGCACCAACACACAAAGAACAAGAACATATCAGACCTTAACAAAATTTCACACAAAAGCCACCAAAACACTATACAAGATCAAGTTGTAAGATTCACGTATTCTAGATGCTTTAGCAATTTGGACGACCCAAGACCTCCTATTTTTTTTGCTTTTCTTCTGTCTACAAAAACCTGCTCTCGGCGTCGCCCACTCGCCAGGTTGCCTGTCGCCGTCAATCTGCAGCTAACCAAACGCCCGCCGAAAGACATTCTGTTGAAAGTCGAGAGGGAGGAGGAGAAGGGCGTCGAAGGGTTTGCCGTTTCACCAATTGTTTAAATGTTGTTTGGCTCCGGTTCTGACCAGATTTGGCATACCACCCCGTACCACCGTACGGTTTTGCCGTGCCAGCATACCGGTACGCAACTCTCCCCATATATATATATATATATATATATATATATATATATATATATATATATATCCCTGTTCGTTGTACACACTTTATCTCTCACACATTTGATGAGTCTTTCTTTTTCTCATGCATTCTCTCTGATGTCTCTTTCTCTACATTTTCTCTCTCACAATGTTTCTTTCTCTACATTAACAATAGAAGTAACCGCTCTCTGACAACACTAACAGACACTTTAACACCGAGGG
Source organism: Nymphaea thermarum (assembly GCA_011799765.1). Lineage (NCBI taxonomy): Eukaryota > Viridiplantae > Streptophyta > Magnoliopsida > Nymphaeales > Nymphaeaceae > Nymphaea > Nymphaea thermarum. Next base: position 120,357 of record JAANDH010000563.1, read on the forward strand.
TTGCGCCCTTTCCCTTCAGGAAGATCACAACTAAAAGCGCAAACGAAGATCCTCGCCTTGGATGAATGGGAGAGGCCCTATGACTAGAAACACTGGGGGTTCATCAAGGCAAAAAGGCACATCCGAACTGGAACCATTAAACTCACCCTGCTGTTCAGTTGGCCAGAAAAAATGAGATAGACCATCATCTTAAAAAACTGAGTTGATCCCCACAAATAAGGTAGACGCCAAAATTTTGCAGAACCACTACGCGGAAATTACAAAAGCTAAAAAGACCAGAGAGCACAGAAATGGCGCCATTGGCAAACAACAAAAAATCAGTGGCTATGCAATATTAAAGAGAAGACGGTAAACTCAAACAAGTTCACCAATATTAAAATTGACTGTACTTCACTCATCATCCGAATAGCTGAACTTTATAGAATGCGATTGAAGATCAATCAAGCCGCCTCTATAACTCCCCCGCTTCTTTTTTGTCTTTTCATGACGGAAGTCCCTATGGAATTGCCAGAGGATAAAAGACATAAATCAGAAGAAAAAACAAGCACATAACGATAGCACCATACAAATTGTGACTTTGTTTCATCCTTATTTTCATAAAACATGTGGAACAAGTATTGCCGTCAAAAATATTCATTCTGACCGAGTACAAGAAGAAGAAAGGTCACTAAAGGTCATTCGGTTGCTGAACAGAAGACCTATTTCATGAACACGTGTTCTGTTCTGGGTGTCACACTGTGGAAGATGGAACACCCGGAAGAGATAAAAAGCATTCCTATAGAACACACGTGCCCTCCATATTTGTTATTTGGTAGAGTATTCACTAACAGGAAAATTGGCAATATGAGAAGACTGATGTTCCCGCAATAAACAACTACTCCCCAAGAACATAAAATTTATAAGAAAACAAAAAAAATGTGCTTCCAGTGCTTGTGAGGATTAGTAGTTTTAGAAAGATTCAATCTTTCTGGACACAGCTTCCAAGAACATAGAACCAGTTGTCAGAAAAGGCATGTTCCCCTGCTGAATACAGGGAAACGGATAAAGCAAATCTCAACCTGATGATACAGTGTCATAAAATAAAAGATAAAAACACCGACGACCAAAATGGGGAACAGAATTTGAATTCCATAAAAAGATTAGGCAGTACATTCAAATAACAGTGATGATACGGTAAAGAATAGTACTTACTTTCCTCTAACTTGACCAAGAACTTCTTGAGCCCTTGCCCCATAGCCAGATTCGGCACCACCCTGACATCCCACGTAAGGGCAAAGAAAATTTCACAAAAGGCAGTTAGCACAGGTGATTGACAAAAGTACCAGCCTAAAATTTTATCAACCGACTGCCCTTCTTTTATCTAACTCAAGCAGCTAAAAGTAAAGCAATTAAAGTCTAACAGTCGTGTGCTTTGTTATTCCTTCAAAAGTTGAGAACCCTTTTTAAAACTATTTAAAAAGAAATGCAAAATGACTGCATCATAAACCCAAATAAGCAAAAAAAAAAAAAACCTTTGCCCAGTAGGAGTTGTTCTGAAGCCTTTCATCAGCAAAAGTTACTTCATCTGGGTTAACCCTCCGAAAAGCATTAACAGTTTTTGCCTGTGGAAGAACACAGGTTAACAAATAAAAGACATCCAAGTGCACACTAACAACATAAATTTATTACCATATTTAAAAATTTGGTATCTATGAAATTTTCAGGCATGGAATAAAATGATCAATAAATTGTGGTTGCATGAAAAGAGGGAGAGTTGAAATTTGAAATTTTAGGCTGTTTTTGGGGGGGAGGGGGAATACCTCTGCCGATCCTTTTGAATCTTTCTTGTGTGTTTCAGCTGTGTGGCCCTCAAGTTCTTTATCCTCAATGTTTCCATTAGCATGAACTTCACTGGCATTCAAACTACTAACACCTACACAACATAAACCATTAAAAGTTGATTTACTTTTCTTTTTCTTATTGCTCAAACATGTCTCGTTCAATGAAACTGTATAACTCGAACCTTGTAAAGCATTTACATTTGCCACTTTGGATGTAAGAGAGTCATTGAATATATCAGCATATCCCTCCTGAGATGCTTTACCATGATTCAAAGAGGCATCTTCTTCTTGACAAGTGTAAGACTTTTTTTTCTTTTTCTTTCCATGTTTAGGCATTGTCAGTAGCACAATCGCATCTTTAGATTTGCCATCCAACCCAGTGCAGACAAACTTAACATTCTCCAATGCATCTCCCAAGTTACCAAACTTGCAAGACATCTCATTCTCAACTTGTTTAGTGTCTTCAGCATTGCATTCATCAGAAATCTTCCTGTGTTTCTTTCTCTTCTTCTCTTTTGCTGCTGGACGCATCACACTTGAGTCACCAAGTACAACTTTGTTACTGTGGTCAACTTCAGGGTCGCAGAAATTTAACATGTCTATCTCAATTCCATTACTTCTCTTTCTGTTATTCACTTCCTTAGATGCAATAACTTCGCTTTTGCCCCCATTTATCTGAAGGCCACCAAGTGAATCTACATTTCATTTTACATCATGTCAGAAGAACTTGGTAAAACAGAAAGTGCATATAACAATGGGTAGTTGTGCGTATAACAATGAGTAGTTGTGCCATGAGTGCAAGTTTTCACACATGCTCAAATACATCATACCAACAATCATTGAGTTGAACAACTAACCTATGAAAGTAGCCAATTCAATTTCTAAGGTGAAGGCATCTAAAGAGTAATTAGTACCATTCATGTCTTATCTGAAGATCAATCGGCTTACATTTTTACCAAGACTCTTCTCATAGGCGACTTCTCGAGAGGATGTAACAAGTTTAGGATGATTGACATCTATGCTTTAGCTTGAGGGGGAGAGTTAAATACCAAGACTCTTCTCATAGGCGACTTCTCGAGAGGATGTAACAAGTTTAGGACGATTGACATCTATGCTCTAGCTTGAGGGGGAGTGTTAAATATGTTTAATAGTTGTTCAGAGTCTTTCTATGACATTAGGAAGTTGGAGTATATGCTTTTAAAATTTATCTTATTTTATTTGGATTGATTTTGTAATATTAGAGAAGTTAATTCTAAGATTACAATCTCTCTCTGGTCGTAACATATATCATTTCTTATATACGTATTTAATTGTTTAGTAGCCTTATTTATCCATATTTATGTACAAATTTTGTGTATTAAAACTAAATTAGTCAGGTGCACACGTAAAATGGTCAGCTTACCAAATCGGACACGGTGTGTCAGAGAAGCACCAACACCAGCACCAGCATCGACATGGGTGCAACATGGGTGCGACAAACATTTAGGAGCATTCATGTGAAATAGATAAAAGCATAGCCATAGAAAACCCGTTATTTAAAAAAAAAACGTGAAAAAAATACAAGAAAATTAAATGCCGAATAAAACGGGAAAACATAGGCTTTTTTTTTCAAAAAACGGAAAAAATGAAAAAAAATGAGCAAAAACGTGTTTTTTCGCATCATTGTTAACAGACAATTTTTTATTTCGGGCAGTGGCACCAACTGTAACTTCGAAAAGTTTTAAATTGTAGTTTGGGTAAAAAATGAATAAAATGTAAATCTTAAAAGTTGAAAACATTTTGACAAAGGGGGAAGTATAGTCACAAAAAACGTGTTTTATTCCAAAATAACAAGTATAAAACGTGAAAGCAAGTCAGCCATATAAAATGTGAAAAAAAAACATGTTTTTAAAAAATGCCAAAAAATTAAAAAAAAAATGAAAAATGGGTATAATACGGGTATTATACAAGATACGGGTATTACATGTGTTTTTCCCATTTTTCATATTTTTTATTAATTTTCATTTTTTTATGATTTCAGGATTTATTAAATGTTTTAAATTTTTTAAAAATAAGTCACGATTTTCCCAAGATATTCTCGAGATATACAACTTTGCCATATTATACCCAAGAAATTCCTCGCCGTATAATAGCCGTACATGTTTTTTGAGACAATGGGGGAAACTAGTCGACGTGCTTTTAGGGTTTAGGGTTTTCAGATTTAGCGGAACGTTAAATCCAGGCGATTTCTGATTTTTGATTTCCGGCGAGGTTTCTGATAGGACGGTTCCTGAGGTGCTGCCAAATACCTCTGAAAGCACTGCCTGCACTACCATCCTGATCTCCCAAGACCTCTTCAAGGATGCTTCAGTGACTCTGAGTACATAGATTTCTGAAAGCTTCTACGCTGCTGGAAACAGACCCAGCAAAATCCCCAGGGTAGTGTTACAAGGAAGGGCTTTCCCCCAAACTACACTAGGTCTGAACCTATTACAACAAGATGGTTCCAGGCCTTACAAGCGTAGCGTACAAATTAGCCTCAAACCTCACACAACAAACCATGTCATTCATGCCTAGGAGCCGTGCATACAAACCCCCACATTCGGGTTTGTGTCCTCAACCAAGGTGCTGAGAGGGAACCCCGTCAGCTACAAACCGGTCTGGCAAGGTTTAAAGCAGTAAGTCCCGCCCCGTTCTATAGGGGGAAATGAGGCAAACCTGGCTGGGGCAAGCCCAGCGCACTCTACCAAGGACAGAAAACCTAGGTCCTTGACATCCAGCACGGTTGTGGTGGGAGGGTAGGCACTGATCTCCTCCTTGTCGCCTTCTGCGCCTTGGATGATCCCTCACACACAATAGGGCAGTCACTGACTAAGCAATAAGCAAAGTATAGAAACGCCCAAGTAGAGAAGTTTCACTAGAAAGTGAGGTTAACCCCGGGACCAGACGTATGGGGTGAAACAAGCACGGATTAACGCCGGTGCAAGCGCGCTGCAGGGCAGCTAATGCTCCAAGCTCCTCCTTCTCGTCGCCGATACTCCTTCAATAAACCCTCAACATAATAGACATAGTAGTCATTGATAAAGCAGAGATATAAGGGCGTAAATCTCTCAAAGTGGAGAAGTTTCACCAGAGGGACAGTATAACCCTAGGAGCAGACGTGGTTGGGGTGTGGCAAGCACCGATTAACACCAGTGCACGCGCGTTGCAAGGCAGCTAAGTTCCAGCTTCTCCCGAGCTAAGATGAGCTCCCTGGTTCACCGGTGTGCGCAGGGTCACTCCATCAAAAAAAAATCACTAAAATTCGCATAAAGCTCCGTTTGGGCTGAAATTTGGACCACAGCTCCTCCCAATGATTACGAACTATATCACACGGACACGGCAAAATGGGCCATGTACCGGTGTCGACACTCCGACACCTGGATACCAACACTTGGACACAGCGGCCGATGAGGAACAGATTGAGGAGAGAAAGGCCGAAAAGAAAGCTCGGAAGATAGATAAACAGAGGAAAAAGAAAGCTCCTCTGATTCTCGTTTTAAAGGGAGGGAACTTACTCCCTACAACCGGGGGAGTAATCAAAGGCCCCAACAAGGCCAAAATCATGGGCAGGGGCGTAAACCACCCATACGCTACCTCACGCCGAAACAGATCGAAGAATATAGGCGAGAGCAAGGAGAAGAAGAAAGAAGAAACTCCGGCTAAGGAAGAGAAGCCTACTGAGGCCGAATCCTTACACTCGATGCAAGATCCAAATAAGTCCAACTCCTTTAGGGTGTTTGGGAGAATCAATGGACAGAAGGTCCTTATCTTGCTCGACAATGGGGCAACAAGAAACTTCCTAACAGAGGAAGCGGCAAAGAAATGCAACATTGCCCTGGAATCTAGCCGACCCCAAACTATCATCGTGGGAGGGGGTCTTAGGCTAAAATGCCTCAGTGAGGGGAAAGACATGGAAGTGGTTATCAAAAAGAAACCCTTCAAGATTGACTTCTTAGTCATTCCCCTTGACGGAGTGGATCTTATTCTCGGTATGCCCTGGTTCTTTACTCTAGGGATCATATCATGGGATGTGAAAAATTTCAGCATGACTTTCACTCCCGATGGCAAGTCAGAATCGATGATTGACTTAAGGGCCGGTTATCATCAAATCTGGATGTTTAAAGAGGACGTCCCCAAGACCGCTTTCAGGACGCATGACGGGCACAACGAGTTCCTCGTCATGCCTTTCGGTCTCACTAACGCGCCTGCAACTTTTCAGAGGTGTAAAGATGTCCAAATGCAGTTTTGGAAAGCCTTCTATCGGTTATATGCAAAGATGACCAGGGGGTTCAGGCAGACCCCAAAGATGTCCAAATGCAGTTTTGGTGTAGAGATAACCAGTTGTATGCAAAGATGTCCAAATGCAGTTTTGGACAGCCTTCTATCGGTTATCTTGGGCACATAGTGTGTCAACAAGGGGTTCGGGCAGACCCCGAAAAGTTGGAAGCCATGCAAAAATGGCCACTGCCCAAGGACTTGAAAGGCTTACGAGGTTTCCTTGGCCTCACGGGATATTATCATAGGTTCATCCAGGGGTATGGTCTCATAGCTCAACCATTAACCCAGATGCTCAAAAATGGAGCCTTTCAATGGTCAGAAAAGGCAAGGGCTGCCTTTGAAAAATTGAAATCAGCCCTTCTATCAGCGCCAGTGCTTACACTTCCTAATTTCAACAATCAGTTCACCATCAAGACAGATGCCTGCGATGTTGGAATAGGGGCCGTTCTAAGCCAAGAAGGCCACCCTATCGCCTACATGTCCAAGGCCCTAACCAGTAGGGCGAAACATCTTTGATGGCAGTGGAGAAGTGGCGGCCCTATCTCATTGGGTGCAAGTTCATAGTGAAGACGGACCAAAACTCTCTTAAGTACATGCTTAAGCAAAGGGTATCCACGCCTACCCAACAACGTTGGCTGGCGAAGTTGCTAGGATACGATTTTGAAATTGAATATAAAAAAGGTCCGGAGAATACTGCAGCTGACTCCCTTTCACGCCTAACCGAGCAGTTTATGACGCTTTCCGTGGTTGGTACTGATTTATGGGACAGATTAGTTCAAGAACAACAGAGTGATCAAGATCTTATGTTGATCAAAGCATCGACCTCCCAAAATCCAAGATCGATACCATTTTATTCGGTTAAGGGAAACGTTCTTTATAGGAAGAATTGGGCGGTGATTCCTCCTACATCTGAGCTCAAAAGAGAACTCTTGCAGCACTTTCATGACTCGCCTGTTGCAGGACATGAAGGGGTCGCGAAGACCATTAGCAGAGTCAAGGCCCAGTTCTGGTGGCAAGGACTTAAGGCCGATGTGCAAAGATACATCTGTCAGTGTAATGTTTGCCAAAGGAAGAAATACGAGGCAATCAAGCCTCCCAGTCATCTAAATCCTCTCCCAATCCCTACAAAGCCATGGACGTATATCACCATGGACTTCATTGATGCTATGCCTCGATCAGAAGGAAAGGAGGCTATACTTGTTGTGGTAGATAGACTGACGAAGTACAGTCACTTTGCACCATTGCCACGACTGTACCAGGGCCCAATGGTGGCTAACGTCTTCCATGAATATGTTGGGAAACTTCATGGAATGCCTCAAACTATAGTTTGTGACAGAGATTCTATCTTCATGAGTGCATTTTGGAAGGAATACATGAAGACGATGGGTACAGAGATTCGGTTTGCTCATCACCCGCAGACCGACGGGCAGAGCGAAATTGTGAACAGGTCCTTAGAGATATATCTGCGTTGCTTCGCTGGGGAGAGACCTAGTTCTTGGGTCAAGTACTTACCTTGGGCAGAGTGGTCCTACAACACAAGTTGGCACTCTTCCACGGGCATGACTCCTTACGAAGCAGTTTATGGCTTCCCACCTCCTACCATTCCACAGTATGAGGGAGGTAGTGCCTTAGAGGATAATGTAGATTGCGAGTTGCAAACCAGAGAAGAGGTCCTTAGCTCTTTAAAGCAAAACATGGCTAAGGCACAGAATCGGATGAAGCAAGTGTACGACAAGGGAAGAAAGGACAGGGAGTTCGAAGAAGGGCAGTACGTATGGCTGAAGAAGCTTCCTTTGAAGCAGAAGTCTCTTATGGGACAACCCTATTCAAAACTTCTCCCACAATATTATGGACCATATCCAGTCCTGCAGAAAGTTGGAAAGGCAGCTTATAGACTGGGCTTACCAAGGGAGGCACAAGTCCACCCCGTTTTCCACGTGACTCGCCTGAAGCCACATCAAGACGACGTGCCTAGTGTAGTGGAACATGTGCCTAATCAGCTACCCGTGCCTTACAGAATTCTGAAGCATCGCTATGTCCAAAGGCAGGGTAGAAACAGACATGTAGTTTTGGTAGAATGGGAGGGTCCCGATCAAAGAACCTCATGGGAAGAATTTGGGTCAGTAGTCCAGCGCTTCCCTTCTTCCTCAAGCGCTTGAGGACAAGCGCAAGGTAGGGAGGGGGAATCTGTTATTGGCATCCAAGTAGGCCCGGACCCAGTTGAGGCCGAGCGGCCCGAGCCAAGGCACAGGAAGCGCAAGTGCCAATATAACTATGAGTTTCCCCTCATAGTTAGAGATCCACACCTCCCAGGTGTCTTTGTCTACCAGTAATCGAAAGTGCCAATATAATACACTGGGATGTTGGACCGTGAGCCCACTGGACTAGACCGACTCACCCATAGAGCCCCCCATCTCACCGAGCTCACCCCAAGCCTTAGTTAGGTTTAGGCTTCACCGGCCGTTCTCGGCCCCATCCCCAGCCATCCGGAGGTAGGCAGGTCAGCGTGGTCGCTTCCGCGACTTCAGCCCCCCTCGGCAGCGTCGTCGGCAGCAGCTTCGGCGTCATCCTCGGCAGCAGCAGCATCATCGTCCTCGGCAGCAGCGTCGGCAGATACACCGGCAGCCTCGGCAGTCTCGGCAGCACCAGGCCGTGCCCTCTGCAGCGCTCCCGGCAGCGCCATCGGCGACAACCATCTGCCTCGCCGGTCGCCTCGACTGCAGCCCGCGGCATTCCAGCCGCGCTCTTCGGTGATCAGCAACCCCCCCGCGCCTCCGGCCAGCGGCCGGCATTTCTCGCCTCAACTCCTTGGAGGCCCTTCTCAGCCGGCGTTCTCCACAGGGAGCTGCAAATACCCATGGGCCAAGCTTTTGCCCCGGGTCCATTATCCGGCTTCGCCAAGGCTCATCCTTGGCCGGTATCGTCTCCTCTTCCCCCTTGTAGCTTCGGGAGGGAGTTTTTGCTTGTGTTTTAGGAGCTTGCATTTAGTTTGCTTTCCTTTACAAGTTTTAGCCGGGCTTAGCCCTTGTCTCCACTGTGGTACCTCGGCGGCTCAAGGCCAAAGACACGACCACAAGAGACGTGGCCTACCTACTTGGGTTTGGGCATGGTTTGGACGATAGAATGGGTTGCATGGTTGTTTGAGCCGTTTGGTTGGGGCTCAAGAGGAACTTCCTTCAGGTTCTATGAAGGAGTTTAAGCGCCAAGGCACACGTTATCAAGAGGAGAGAAAACTAATCAGTGCCCAAAACCAAAATCTAGTTCTGCCACTCTCAAGTGGGAGCTGACTACTCTACTGATGAAGAAAAACTTGCTACTACGACAGTCTTGTTGGNCCAACAAGACTGTCGTAGTAGCAAGTTTTTCTTCATCAGTAGAGTAGTCAGCTCCCACTTGAGAGTGGCAGAACTAGATTTTGGTTTTGGGCACTGATTAGTTTTCTCTCCTCTTGATAACGTGTGCCTTGGCGCTTAAACTCCTTCATAGAACCTGAAGGAAGTTCCTCTTGAGCCCCAACCAAACGGCTCAAACAACTGAGGTGCCAGGCGGGACTAGTTCCTTCCCCTTTAGTGCACACAGAGCAGAAGTGCAGGCTGAGAGACCCATACCAGATTGCAGTTTATTCCTCACAATGGGAGTCGTCAGATTTGATTTCCTTGAGAGTGGCAGTAGTTAGAAGTAGGAATTCAGCCCCTTTCAGTTTTTGGTTTGTTAGCTTTGCTTGGTAGAAAAGACGCTTTGGTGCTCGTCTCGCAGAGTAACAAATGGATATCTTTCTTAGCACCTACAACAATGGTGAATGTGTTCAAAGAGATTGGCTAGTCCATGGCAACCAGTGGGACCACGGCCCACGTATCATCACCCTCATAGCCGGCAGTAGCCCCTGCGGCGACATAATCATCCAACATCCCAGTGTATTATATTGGCACTTTCGATTACTGGTAGACAAAGACACCTGGGAGGTGTGGATCTCTAACTATGAGGGGAAACTCGTAGTGAATGGCAGCCAATTGGGCCCATACAAGCGAAGAATAATCTCACCTGGAGATGTAATCCAAGTGGGAAGATCGAGCCCTAAGATGGTATTAGAAACGATACCTAATATGGAAGTGATGATGCAACGGATGACGGCGATAATCGATAGAAGGATAGAATCTATCCAACGTAGATCATTGTCAAACGCCGTAATAACACCACCCGAAAGTGAGCCTGAGTCTGAGGGTGACAACGAGAATGATGAGGAGAGTTCTTCAAAGTCTACTGGTAGTGAAGAGGATAGCACCTCCACTATGGAAGTAGAAGAGGATTCAACAGATGAAGAGTGTGTCGTGAAGGACATACCTCACAACGTCTCTAGTGAGGAAAGCACCAGCAGAATACAATCTATGGTCCCTCCACCTAGACGCACAGGCATTGCAAGTGTGTATAGGCGATTCTTCTCAACCCCTTCTAGGGGCAGACCAGAACGGGTTGCTTCAAGCAATGATCAGGAAGGATCCCTCCCTATGCCTAACGACCCCAAGTCCCCAGAATCGTGGACTACACAGTCAATCTTGGGGGAAGTTAACCGCATATGCCATGACTCAGAATCCGATGAAGAACAATGGTCCAACGAGTTATCTTCAGTTCCAACTTTAGGGATACTTCCAACATTAGTAGAGCCTTACGAGCCAGAACCTCTCGAACACATACATCCTGAGGACAAAGTTGAGTTAATACGTCACAGACTTCATGAAGAACTCAACTTTGACAATGAAGAACCCTGTGAAAGAGAAATACTTTACGGCATAGGGCCTCACTCTCTAGAGACCCCTATGGGCAGAAAGTTAGCACAGGGCATAACCAGCCATCACAGAGAGAGAGTACCATTCCCGAGCAAAACCATGAACAACTTCAGTTCTAAGGAGGGTGGTACAAATCATTTTAAGTCGTTCCCAAGTGAGGCAAGGTTGGACTTGCAGAACAATGCGACCCTTGAGCTGGTGGGTCAAGCCTCCAACCCAGATTCAACTCGAGCACTCAACAAAGAATGGACGACTTATGCCAGGAAAAGAAGGAATCCCACCACTAGCGCTTTGAGAGCAGTCACACCTAACTTTTTCAGTACCCGGAAAACCAGGGCTTCCAAAGCACGGGAAGAACAGAAAAGCATGGATTCTTGTGGGACCACCTCCCTTTGGTACCAACGGCAACTCCAATCCAAGGAGGGTGGCCTAAACCAATGGCCAAATTTTAACCCACTATCAATGAGTCAACCGGGATCAGCCTTGACAAATGGTCCTAACACTTCTAGCGCAGCAGAAGCGCAGTGGGTCAAGTTACAGAAAGATGAGGCACTGGGTGTAGTGGAGCTTGAACCTCCACTAAGCGTTAAGAGACTGTGGCCAGCCCATGGAGGGGCTAGACCACAAGAGGAAAGCGCAGAAAGGGCCAAACAGTTGTTAGAGCAACACAGGGCCATGATTGGGCAACTACCCAGGGACAATGGCCCAAGGCCGTTGCAAGGAGTTTCTGAGGAACCAGCGTGCATCCCTTCTCAGACCATCACCCAAGTATATTCAAGAGGCCCGAGAAAACATTTTTCTTACCTCAGAAACTCACTAGAAACTCTATCCTGTGACTATGGACCACAACCGGATTGGGTAGATGACAGTCAGGGTATCCACCAAGGAGAAAACATGGAACGAGCTTGGGGACAAGCTCAAACTAAGGAGGGTGGATCTGTTACAGGCCAGAATCCGACGCCCCAAAGGCCCGACGGTAGCCCGGCCGAAGGCCCCTGTGCAAGCATAGCTAACGGCGTAGGATGTAAATGGGCCAACCGCTTACCACCTTGTAAGCCTACGGTATCTAGGCATTGTGAGGTTAAGGGTGGCGGAAGTCTGGGTCCCACTTGGGAAGACCCATCAAGCCTCGGATACATGGCTGCAGTGGGCGGAGTGGGAGGAGCAGCCAACGTGAAAAAGAAGGAAACAAGCTTGAACCGGGCCCCTAGGAGGGCTTAAACCAGAAAAGTAGTGGACCACGAAGAGGACTAGGATCAGTCAAAGCAGCTAGGTCCGAAGAAGTGCCTAAACGTGGTGGTCTTTAGGGTAGGTCTGAACCGAACGAGGGGCTCACCGAGCCTAGGCTAGACGAACCTAGCGTGAGTCCATTCCCTCCTTACTCTTGAAGACGTTTTCTAAGACCATGGGTCTTAACTAGCTCGGCGACACTGGCCAAGCTCGTGCACCAACGCACGAAGTGGGGGCATTAACCCCCAAGAGGTCCCCACCTTGGGTCTAACCAGCCCAAGGGCTTCCTCATTTTGGCACTTAGGCATTTTAAGCATTAAGACCTAGGTTTTAAATACGTTTTTACTTATGCGCCTAAGAGATTTGAAGTAGAGACCTAGCAAGGCGGGTTGTGCCTTGCGCCAATGTAAAGTGGGGCGGGTTTTAGGGAGTGATCCGGGTGTTTGGATCAGCTTCATTTGCTTTTGTGTATATAATTTAGGATCAGTACATGGGATATGCTTTTAGAAAATATTGGAATAGAAGTTGGGCCCGAGTGGCTTGTTTCTCTCTCCTCTTTGGAACCTCTTCCACCCGAGCTTCACCTCCCCCTCACCCGAGAGCTTGGAGAGCCTTCCCACTGGTGTACCTTGGAGCTCCGGCGTCCTCCAGGGCAATGGCGCAAGGTAGAAGGTTAGGCAGTCTTCTCCCTCTCGTGTAAGCTTGGTGAATCTCACCTCCATCCACCCGAGCATCACCACTCCCCTCTCCCCGCGAGCTTGAAGAGAGAACACCTCTTCCTCCCGGGTGAGCTTGGTGTATCTCACCAAAACCTTAAAGGGCCCACGTTACTAGGACACCGGCCAAGAGAATACCGGTTGAGAAGGTTTTGGCGGATCCCCCTCCGGCGGCGGTCCCTCCTCTACCCTCGGTTGCCTCTTGAAGAGCACGACCCTAGGACAACGGCGAAAAGGTTGAAGGCTTGGGCGGATCACCTCCTTCGGCGACGTGGTTCTTCTCCGGTAGGACTCACGGCGGTCCCTCCCTTGGTCCACGGTGAACCCATTGCACAAGCAACAAGGGTGACTTCGGTGCCTTCTCCTTGACAACGAAGGAGTTGAGAGGCCGAACCACTAAAGGGTAGATTGAAGACGAAGGGTCTCCTCCGCCCTCAATGCCGACGGCTTGAAAGGTTAGTCTAACGGTTGAAGAAGATGGAAAGTGTGTGTTGAAATAGTGATTCTTTGGCGTTTTCGGCCCGAAGAAGAAGACAGCACCCTTGGCATACCCGAGCAGGACAAACCTCCTTCCAAAGGTGAAACCGAAGAAGAGGACAGCACCCTCGGCATACCCGAGCAGGACAACCCTCCTTCCGAAGTTGAAACAGTCTTGGAATCTTGTTCCTCACGGCTCGAAATCTTCCCCGTAGCCGGAAGATCAACCGGAGTCATTTTAAGAAGAATCTGACGGTTCAAAGTGAAGAAAAGAGCAAAAGAATACCGTCGGCCTCATTCAAGGAAAGGTTGGTTCCAGCAGCCTAAAATGGTCTGAAAGTCCCCCTTCCAGCCATTATTTGTGCCGAATATTGATAGCACTGAAACCCCCTTGAAGAGACGAGCAAAATAGTCCAATCCGGGCGCAAAAGGCCCATTGTAAGCTTCATTTCGGGTCTCGTCGGAAAATCTGCAAGTTCCGGCCGCTGCTGCTAATTCTGGCGACCGCCATTGATTCCGGTGACGAAGAATCGCTTTACCCCCCCAGCTGTAACAGTCCCAAGTCCAACACCCGTGGGCATCTAGGACTTTTGGCAAAAGGAAGGAGCTCCACTCGAGAAGAACTTTTTGGAGCTTTGGAGGGTAAATCGGGAAGTCCATTTGTTCTAAGCCTCCATCTCCTTGACACGCCAACCCCACCTGGTACAGTCCCCTAACCAGCTGGTCCCTTCCCAACCGCTCGTTACCTCTCCTTTCCCACGCACAATCCTCTTTGTTGCCTTTTGTACTTCACCGTCCTTGGCAAGTACGTCCTTGGTACTTGCTGCCCCTTGCCAGCCCTAGCCGGTACTCCTCTAGCCTCGCTGGCCAATTTTCCATCGCCCATTCCCTTTCCCCTTTTCGCTAGAAGCTTCCCTACCTTCTAACGAAAAGTTTGTCCCCCCAAGTACAAGTACCGTCCTTGGTACTTGCTGCCTTGTCAGCCCTTTCTCCCCTTTTGTCCCCTCCTTTCCACCTCGCACAAGGAGCCTTACCTCTTCTCTCGCCACCTCAAGTTTGTACTTGACCTTGGAAGTTTCTCCAAGCCGTGGCATCTCCTCCACCGTCCCCTTGCCTTGGAGCTTTCCCTTCCTCGCAAGTCCCACCCGTACTTCCTTGTACTTCATCCCCTACCGTGGCCACTTCTCCACCGCCCCTTGCCTTGGCCTCACCCCCATCTCGCAAATCCCTCTCGCACTTGTTGGTACCCTCTTGTACTCCCCCCTATCGTGGCATATCCTCCACCCTTGTGCCCTTGACTTGCTTGGCCAAGTCCTTAGCCCTTGCACGAGGCCCCTCCTCCTCCATCCATTACCCTTGGGACTCTCCCCTTCCCTCGTTGGCCTCACCTAACTCGAAGGCTCCCTCGTACCTTCCTCCTACCGTGGCACTCCCTCAACAGTGAAGACTTTGAGCACATGTTTGGGCCCAAGCCCAAGGCTCTTGTAAGTACGAGCCCCCTCTCTTCTCCTTGGAGAAAAAGGAGCTAGTCCTTGCTTGACGCTTCCCAAGCGTGAGCTTCATCTCCCCCCGTCCTTAGCTAGGCCCCCTTGACGTGTCAGCCCTAGAAAAGTATTAGTTGAGTCTCCTCTCCTTCCTCGTTAACCCCACATCACTCAAGAGCCCTTGTACTTCCCCCCCTAACGTGGCAAGCCCTCTTCGAGTCTCCCCCTTGCTTCCCTTTAGGCAAGACTTTATGAGTCAACCCTTGGCTTACCTTGACTCCCGAGCCTCCTTTCCTCTCTTTGGAAAGTAGCCTACGGTCTAAGGCAACTAGTCTCATAGTTGTCAAGCGACCCTAACCCACTTCACACGGCTAGACCTAAGCCGCACCTACCTCTTGAACCCCCTTCATTTCCTTCGAGTTTTGACTTGATTCAAGTCAACCGAACCCTCTGAACCTAAGCCTTGTTTTAGTCAACCCTAGCCCTAACCTAGCCCAGCCACCTTTAGTCGGACTCACTTGTGGTTAGGTCTTCCCGAGCTCTAGACCGAGCTCTTCTCCTTAGTTAGGTTCTCCAAGGTTCTAGACCGAACCTTCCCTCTTGGTTTGCCTCTAGTCGGCGCTTCTCCTTGGCTAAACCAGCCAAGTCACACCCCTCCTAGCTAGCGAGCCTCACGCACCAGCTCTTCCTTAGGAAACCCTCTTTGTGTGGCCTTGTCCTAAGCCGTCACTCTCCCTCTTGCCTTAGACGATTTAGGAAATCATTGCCGCCACCTATCCCCTCTTCCCTCTAGCCAACCTAGTTGACACGAGCCTACCTCGAGTGTCCCCTCGTCCCTACTTGTCCCAGACCCCTCAAGCTGGTCCATCAGTCTACCTCCCTTGTGCATAGGCTTGCCGTGTCACCCTTGACCCAAGCTACCGCATCAAGTGAACCCACCTTAGCTAGGGGAATAGGCTAGTCCCGTGAGAATCCAAGTTAGTTGGTGAGCAACACGTTGTCGGATTTAGCGTTGGGTTGAGGCTTCAGCTCTAAATCCTCTCTTACGCGTCTCAAGAGCTTCTTGTATTCTCGGGCCCTCGGCACTAGCCTAGCCCACCGTAGACCTACCATGTAGTTAGGCTTCCCCATATCTTCTCCTAAACCCACGGACTAAGCCTACCCAAGCCCGTGAGCCCACTGGACTAGACCGACTCACCCATAGAGCCCCCATCTCACCGAGCTTACCCCAAGCCTTAGTTAGGTTTAAGCTTCACCGGTCGTTCTCGGCCCCATCCCCAGCCATCCGGAGGTAGGCAGGTCGGCATGGTCGCTTCCGCGACTTCAGCCCCCCTCGGCAACATCGTCGGCAGCAGCTTCGGCGTCATCCTCAGCAGCGGCAGCAGCAGCATCATCGTCCTCGGCAGCAGCGTCGGCAGCTACACCGGCAGCCTCGGCAGTCTCGGCAGCACCAGGCCGTGCCCTCTGCAGCGCCCTCTGCGACAGCCCTCGGCCTCGCCGGTCGCCTCGACTGCAGCAAAGTCTCCAACGTGCCTAAGACTTTCAGCTTTAGAATGCCTCAAGGGATAGGGACGTTCGGACTCACATTAGGGTCTAACTCGCCTAGCTCGGTGAGACCAACAACCGGTTCAAAAACACCCTGAGACACATCCGGTTTGAGCACTCGATCGGACCTGGCTGCTCCTCCCGCTGCAACCGGCTCTAGTGCTCTGGTAACCTCCTCGGAAGCTTTAACCTCTGCACAATGGAGAGACCGCGCCCAAAAGTCGGAAGCCTTGTGCTTCCTGTGCCTTGGCTCGGGCCGCTCGGCCTCAACTGGGTCCGGGCCTACTTGGATGCCCGTAACAGATTCCCCCTCCCTACCTTGCGCTTGTCCTCAAGCGCTAGAGGAAGAAGGGAAGCGATGGACTACTGACCCAAATTCTTCCCATGAGGTTCTTTGATCGGGACTCTCCCATTCTACCAAAACTTCATGTTTGTTTCTACCCTGCCTTTGGACATAGCGATGCTTCAGAATTCTGTAAGGCACGGGTAGCTGATTAGGCACATGTTCCACTACACTAGGCACGTCGCCTTGATGTGGCTTCAGGCGAGTCACGTGGAAAACGTGGTGGACTTGTGCCTCCCTTGGTAAGACCAGTCTATAAGCTGCCTTTCCAACTTTCTGCAGGACTGGATATGGTCCATAATATCATGGGAGTGCTTCAAAGGAAGCCTCTTCAGCCATACGTATTGCCCTTCTTCGAACTCCCTGTCCTTTCTTCCCTTGTCGTAGACTTGCTTCATCCGATTCTGCGCCTTAGCCATGTTTTGCTTTAAAGAGCTAAGGACCTCTTCTCTGGTTCGCAACTCGCAATCTACATTATCCTCTAAGGCACTACCTCCCTCATACTGTGGAATGGTAGGAGGTGGGAAGCCATAAACTGATTCGTAAGGAGTCATGCCCGTGGAAGAGTGCCAACTTGTGTTGTAGGACCACTCCGCCCAAGGTAAGTACTTGACCCAAGAACTAGGTCTCTCCCCAGCGAAGCAACGCAGATATGTCTCTAAGGACCTGTTCACAATTTCGCTCTGCCCGTCGGTCTGCGGGTGATGAGCAAACCGAATCTCTGTACCCATCGTCTTCATGTATTCCTTCCAGAATGCACTCATGAAGATAGAATCTCTGCCACAAAGTATAGTTTGAGGCATTCCATGAAGTTTCCCCACATATTCATGGAAGACGTTAGCCACCATTGGGCCATGGTACAGTCGTGGCAATGGTGCAAAGTGACTGTACTTCGTCAGTCTATCTACCACAACAAGTATAGCCTCCTTTCCTTCTGATCGAGGCATAGCATCAATGAAGTCCATGGTGATATCCGTCCATGGCTTTGTAGGGATTGGGAGAAGATTTAGATGACCGGGAGGCTTGATTGTCTCGTATTTCTTCCTTTGGCAAACATTACACTCACGGATGTATCTTTGCACATCGGCCTTCAGTCCTTGCCACCAGAACTAGGCCTTGACTCTGCTAATGGTCTTCGCGACCCCTTCATGTCCTGCAGCAGGCGAGTCATGAAAGTGCTGCAAGAGTTCTCTTTTGAGCTCAGATGTAGGAGGAATCACCGCCCAATTCTTCCTATAAAGAACGTTTCCCTTAACCGAATAAAATGGTATCGATCTTGGATTTTGGGAGGTCGATGCTTTGATCAACATAAGATCTTGATCACTCTGTTGTTCTTGAACTAATATGTCCCATAAATCAGTACCAACCACGAAAAGCGTCATAAACTGCTCGGTTAGGCATGAAAGGGAGTCAGCTGCAGTATTCTCCGGACCTTTCTTATATTCAATTTCAAAATCGTATCCTAGCAGCTTCGCCAGCCAACGTTGTTGGGTAGGCGTGGATACCCTCTGCTTAAGCATGTACTTAAGAGAGTTTTGGTCCGTCTTCACTATGAACTTGCGCCCAATAGGGTGGCCTTCTTGGCTTAGAACGGCCCCTATTCCAACATCGCAGGCAACTGTCTTGATGGTGAACTGATTGTTGAAATTAGGAAGTGTAAGCATTGGCGCTGATAGAAGGGCTGATTTCAATTTTTCAAAGGCAGCCCTTGCCTTTTCTGACCATTGAAAGGCTCCTTTTTTGAGCATCTGGGTTAATGGTTGAGCTATGAGACCATAACCCTAGATGAACCTATGATAATATCCCGTCAGGCCAAGGAAACCTCGTAAGCCTTTCAAGTCCTTGGGCAGTGGCCATTTTTGCATGGCTTCCAACTTTTCGGGGTCTGCCCGAACCCCCTATTGACACACTATGTGCCCAAGATAACCGATAGAAGGCTGTCCAAAACTGCATTTGGACATCTTTGCATACAACTGGTTATCTCTAAGTACTTGAAGAGCGACTGTGAGGTGTCGTTCATGCAGTTCCTCTGTCTTGCTCTATGTCACATAGCGGGTACCGGTATTGGTACGGGTACGGGCCATTTTCAAAAAACGTGGGTACGGGGGTACGGCCGTACACACGGACATATATATATATATATATATATCAAAAAATTTTAAACAATAACAAAATGCTAAGGGTGTTCCTTTAAATACCTTTTTCTTGATTTTTTCTGATTTTTTCTGATTTTTCCTGATTTTTCTGATTTTTTTTAGATTTTTTGAATTTTTTTTATTTTTTTTATTTTCCCGCCGTACCCAACCCCGTACCCGTACCGTACCCGTACCAGTAGGGTACGGGGCCCTCCTAGCCATACCCATGTCACTAAGGTCTTGCTGTAGATCAGAATATCATCGAAAAAGACCAGAATGAAATTGCGGAGGTACTAGCGAAAAGCGTCGTTCATACACCTCTGAAAAGTTGCGGGCGCGTTAGTGAGACCGAAAGGCATGACGAGGAACTCGTAGTGCCCGTCATGCGTCCTGAAAGCGGTCTTGGGGACGTCCTCTTTAAACATCCGGATTTGATGATAACCGGCCCTTAAGTCAATCTTGGAAAAAATTGTGGCACTGGCTAACTTATCCAGCAATTCATCGATCACAGGTATGGGATGTCTGTCCTTTATAGTGGCTTCATTTAAGGCACGGTAGTCTACACAGAAGCGCCAAGTATTATCCTTTTTCTTAACTAGCAGAACTGGAGATTAGCCTCCCTAGAGCTCTCGGCCGGTGTGGGCGGTGGCCTGAGAACCTCCCTGAGGTGCGAGTGGCCTCCTATGCGGTGGCCTGATAACTTCCCTCACCTGCCTCCTCAACGACGACGGAAAGTCCTACAAACATGTCTTGGGTCCCATTTCTCCTTGCACTTAATGCATAGACCTCTCCTTATCAAATCCTCCCTTTCTGCCTTAGAGATGTATCTCACAGGTACTCTATCTTGGAAGGCTGGCCTGCCTTCATGCGTTTTGCCCGGGCTCGATTTGATGGCCTTGGGTGAAGGTGGTTTCCCAAAGTGCCTCTTTTCCCTATGAACTTCTTTGTAAGATTTTTTGAGCCCTTGTTTTCTTCTCATCTTTTCCTCCTTGTGCCTAGCAACTCGCATACATTCTTGGAGGTCCCTCGATGGTTGGCCTAGGACGGCCAACTGAATATCGGGTTGAAGCCCGCCAATAAACACCCCCACGAAGGCTTCATCTTCCCAACCACTCACTAAACAAGAGAGGCTCTCAAACTGATTCTGGTAATCAATCACTGACCCGGTTTGCGTCAAGGTTTTGAGCTGGACGTTAAAGTCTGCAAATCTGGAATCCTCAAACCTACGCATCATGGCAGCTCGGAATTCTTCCCATCCTATATTGGGGTTCCTATGAATGACGTATTGGAACCATTGGAGTGCATGTCCCTCAAAGAGCAGCATGGCATAAGTAAGTTTGTGCTCAGGCGGTACTCCTAAACATTGAAAGTACCTCTCAACCTTAAAGATCCCTACTGATAGGACGGTTCCTGAGGTGCTGCCAAATACCTCTGAATGCACTGCCGTCCTGATCTCCCAAGACCTCTTCAAGGATGCTTCGGTGACTGTGAGTACAGAGATTTCTGAATGCTTCTACCCTGCTGGAAACAGACTCAGCAAAATCCCCATGATATGGTACAAGGAAGGGCTTTCCCCTAGACTACACTAGGTCTGAACCTATTACAACAAGATGGTTCCAGGCCTGACAAGCGTAGCATACAAATTAGCCCTCAAACCTCACACAACAAACCATGCCATTCATGCCTAGGAGTCGTGCATACAAACCCCCACATTAATAGGATGGTCCACAGCTCAAGTCCGTGTCATCAGCCAAGGTGCTTGGAGGGAACCCCATCAGCTACAAACCGGTCTGGCAAGGTTTAAAGCAGTAAATCCCGCCCCGTTCTATAGGGGGAAATGAGGCAAACCTGGCTGGGGCAAGCCCAGCGCACTCTACCAAGGACAGAAAACCAAGGTCGTTGGCATCCAGCACAGTTGGAGGGTAGGCGCCGATCTCCTCCTTGTCGCCTTCTGGCCTTGGATGATCCCTCACGCACAACAATAGGGCAGTCACTGACTAAGCAATAAGCAAAGTATAGAAACGCCCAAGTGGAGAAGCTTCACCAGAAAGTGAGGTTAACCCCGGGAGCAGACGTATGGGGTGAAGCAAGCACCGATTAACGCCGGTGCACTCGCGCTGCAGGGCAGCTAATGCTCCAAGCTCCTCCTTCTCGTCGCCGAGTACTCCTTCAATAAACCCTCAACATAATAGACATAGTAGTCATTGATAAAGCAGAAATATAAGGGCGTAAATCTTTCAAAGTGGAGAAGCTTCACCAGAGGGATAGTATAACCCCAGGAGCAGCCGTTGTTGGGGTGTGGCAAGCACCGATTAACGCCGGTGCACGCGCGTTGCAAGGCAGCTAAGCTCCAGCTTCTCCCGAGCTAAGATGAGCTCCCTGGTTCACCGGTGTGCGCAGGGTCACTCCATCTTTAAAAAAAATCACTAAAATTCGCACAGAGCTTTGTTTGGGCTGAAATTTGGACCACAGCTCCTCCCAATGATTAGGAACCAACGCTCCAAGTTTGAGCTTAATTGGAGCTCCCTATCAAAGTCGATCACCTGGAGAAGTTGGCGGACTGTCACAGGCACTAGGCAGAAAACAGGTTCTGCCGCAAGACAGGGGAGCTGCAACTTCAAAAATTCGCCAAAATTCACCCGAGCGTCAGATCGAGTTGAAATTTGATCTGCAGCTAGCTGTGATGATTACAAAGGGACGCCCAAAAAATGGGGGGCAAATGACCACCCTAAGGTCCAGTCGTTGTTGAAGAAAGGGGATGGACTGTCACCCGCCACAAGCAGTTCAGGACAGAACAGGGCAGGGATACCAGGGCGAGAAGAAGAAGAAATAGGGGGAGATATAGACGAGAAAGTAGAAGGGAGAAGAAGAAGAGAAGTATAAGGGGAAGGAACCCTCGCGGGTGGAAGAAGAGGAAGAGCCCTCGTGGGAGAAGAGAGAGAGAGAAAGAGAAAGGATTCTCTTCATTCAAGCACAATAATTCCACGTTCGATAATCCCTGTACACGATGAAGCTCAAGCTTATAAGGCTTGAGTGAACCGGGACGGTCCTAACCGGTACCGGTACAATACACCAATATACAAACCAATAAAATAACACAAGCTTAAATCATTTACAAATAGCAAGTTTGATCGTATCCGTCGTGTCGCTCTGGATGGGTGCAAACCCACTTCACCCTGTCTCGGCCAGGGTGGTCTTCTCCTCGCACGTCATGGCCTGGGCGTCCTCCCACTGCGCCTGTCCTTCACTCGGCATGAAGCTCGGCTCCTTGGTACCACTCGCGCGGCGCGTAAACTAAGCAGCGCCTTCTTCGCTAGCCGCTCTCTCGGCGTCAGATGGCCCGTGTTTCGCGACACCGCCTTCGGCTATCATAGGCCACCTTCTGCGTCCTACGGCGCTGGCGCTGCCGGCCCTGGCCGTCATCCCACGGCCCCTCTTGTCATGCTCCGGCACGGCGGAATGCGATGCGCCTGAAGTGGCCGTCTCCTCTACTAGCCTCGCACGGCCTTTGGGCGGCAAGGGACAAGTCTCCCCACTTCCTCGGCGCTTGGCCGGGGTGGCTCGTCGCCTCTTGGCATCGACGGCCTCGTCTCTCGGCGGGCTCTAGTTTCTAACCTCAAACTCACTGGCGGAGCAGATCAGCATCTCTTTGTTTGCGTCGAGTTGTAGCAACAAAAAACCTCTGATGGACTGGTGCATTTTTTGACAGCTACATCCAACCACGCTCGCATGCTCAGGTAGGATTTTTGATAGCTTTTCAGTCCATTTGCATATGTGCATTAGACATTTTGAGGCAAGTAATACGTTTGTTGGTTTCTCCTTTCTGTTTATGTCTGTTAGTTTCTAGTTTTTTGTTTTCAATCATTTAGTTTCAAGTTTTTGTTCTCAATCAATTTGCACGTAAGTGAGGCTTCTCATCCACATAAGTGTCTCACTTTTACTGATTTGTTGATGATTGGTTAAATATTTTAATTACAAATTTACAACTGTATGTTTCTCAATTTTGTTTGTTTGTTTCTTTAAATTACGTTACGTATTTGGTGGGAGATATTTGGACCTTCTGTTCCTATTCTTCAAAGAGTAGCAATCAAAATTTTAAGCCACATGCAGTGCATCAGCTTGCAAAAAAAATTGGAGTGCATTTGAAGTTGTTAATACGAAGAAGAGAAGCAATCTTTTACCATCTAGATTAACTGATACGGTATTCATTATAATGAATAAGCATTTACAAAGCATGGCTGCAGAAATAAACAAGATAAATGCAAATTCAATCTATATTGACCATGTGAATCCACTACCAGAAGCAGAAAATGTAGAGGTTGGGTTGTCTTCAAGTTTAGAAGAAGAAGATGACGAAGAATGCAGATCAAGTAGAACAAATGAACAAGCTGACTCTACTACATGGGATGAAGATTAATGATGGATATTTTTTTTTTTTGGTATTTTAAGAATGATTTAAATTGTGTTGTAAAGCCATGAGGTCTATAAACTTGATGTTATTTATGCATTTGTTTGCCTGCTTGTGTTCATTTTCTATTTTTTTGTTATGCACTTCTTCTTTTTAGTTTCTGTCTAATCCTCATTTTTTTAGTTCGATCTTGGATTTCTGCATAACGGGTTAATAACTTAATATGTATTATGTTTTCTTTATTTCTGATTTGTAGTTAATATGTTCTCTTTATTTCTGATTTTTAGGTAAGAAATACTTAATAGTTATTTATGCATTTTTTTTTCCTGCTTGTGTCAACTTTCTATTTTTTTTGTTACGTATTTCTACTTTTGTTGTTGTCTTATTAGTTTCTCATTTATTTTATTTTTTCCATATTTTTAAGATTTTTTTAGGATTTTTTTCATTTAAAAAATTACTATTTTTTTCTCGTATTTTTTATGTGCACCGAAATTATACCCGAGAAAATCCTCGCAGTTTAACACTCCGAAACGTTATTTGTGACCATGGATAAAAGCATACAAGGGCATTTTTCTAGCAAAAAAATGTATGTTCTTGAAGAATTACTTGCCTCCGGACTTCTGTTTCTCACTTGAACATTATTTACCACTTTCCCAATTCCAAATATGCCTAAGAATATCATAAAAATTCCAAGTAGTCAGTGAGAAATACCTTTCTCTTTTAAGCCACTGAATTGTCCATCAGTAGAAACGGCACTGCAAAAATGCCAGCGACATACTAAGTTATAAATAGAAAAAATACTCTGATGAAAACTGCAAGTCCTTAGTGTGTCCAAGAACAACAAGGCAGATAGATGATCAATAAAAGGAAGAGAAAGTACATTTTAAGAAATTATGTGCAAATGGTGCAAACACACAGTCAATAATATTGTCCCATGTTAAATTCTACAGAATGGTGCATGGGGACAAAGGAATTGCATATCACATACTTAACTACAGAAGCATAAATCATTTATTGAGCCTATTCACATGAACAAAAGCACAAAAATCGTGTAAGCACAAGCAAGAGTGTTGATATTATTATTATCAATTACTTCAAGAAACAAGGTACAATGGTAAAAATAACAGCCTCCCCATTAACATACACAGACAGAGACACGTATATACTACAGGCATGAAAAAGTACCATCCTTGTCACGAGCCGAGTCCTTCGGTCCGTGCGGCACGACAAGAACCTTATGCCGTCAACCTTAAAACAATCGAAAGGAGCGAAAAGATCAATTGGAAAGCAAAGTGCATAAAAAACTCAAAAGTATGAATAAAGAAAATTCGCAATGTACATCAAGAGAGACGTAAGAAAGGAGAATAATCTCAACTTGCTTACATAGGGTTGGGGTTGTTGTCCAGTCGGGTGAACTTTTATTGTAAAGCTTATTATTTACTCTCCTATACGGCTGTCTCCAAGAAATCTTGGGAAGAGGACCGTCCTTCGGCAGCACAGTTGGTCGCAACTAAGCCGGGTCGTACCAGTTTACTATCAAAGCACTTGGGGGCAGATTATTGGCAGCTATGGGACACAAAGGAAAACATAGTCATATTGAGACGAAAAAGCATGAGGAAGAGATGATAGAACATGAAGAAGAGGAGTATGCGCTTTCGGCAGATGTAGAGCCCACGAACGACATGAACCAAATAAGACATGATATGTAACATTTCAGCAAACTCGATTTCTTAGATGAAATGAGGGACATCATGAGAACCATGTCGTCATGTAATCAAGAACTTAAGAACACAACTCAACAGCTAAACCGGCGGATTGAACAGGTTGAGAAAAATACTCAAGGTACGATGATGAGAGAGGATAAAGGAAAGGGAGTCCTAAACACGCCATGTTCATCCTATCAAAGGGGCAAGAATCCAAATGAACCCATCTCGCATATTGGAACAAGTAGGGATGGAAATAGAAGCAATGGAAGGATGTGAATAGCCCACAACCGGACATGAGGGATCCATTTCATCCTCAAAATAGACGTAATGAGATACTCATTGGATAGATTGGAAGAAACCGTGGATTCAAATGCCGACCACCCAAAACATAGAATCCCCAATATGAGGACTTAGACCGGTGGGAATGTAGTCCCTTACAAGTGAACAAACATAAGCAAATGGTACTAGTAAGCAAAGAAGGGATTATACAGACTCAAACACAAAGGAACATGCTCCCCCCTTTAAATAAAGCACCATTCTTGGCGCCAACTGCATCGTGGTAGGCACGGACTTTTTTTGGGAACATTATACAGACTCATACACAAACGAACATGGAAACATGCACACTCCCATGTAGGTTGCTCTTCATCTGCCTCTCCCTAAGATAGTTGATCTTGTGTGGAAGAATATGCTCCAGCTGTCTATCGACTACAGGCTTACCTGTAAGGGCTCTTTGTAGGATTGTCTCCCTTTGTGGCTAGCTCTGCTCCGGATCCTCGGCATCGGCATCGAATTGTTTCAGGTTGCATATGTGAAACATTGGATGCACCTTGAAGTCTGACAGCAAATCTAACTTGTACGCCAACGTCCCAATTCTATTAGTCATAGTGAAAGACCTTTCATACTTCCGAATTAAGGCATGATGGTTTTTGCATGCAAGCTTGTCTTTAACCCAGCTTCGACCCTTACTCTTCTTCGTGGTCCCTCGGAGGCCCTTGGCCAAAGACACGACCGCAAGTGAGCCAGCCTTCCCATGGGTTCGGGCGTGGTTTGTTTCGATTAGGCATGGTTTGTATGGTTTGTGAGTGAGTTGCGAGAGATTTTTGTGTATCGCTTACACTTGTACGTCCTCACACCCCTTAGTCTATTATAGTAGGTACGACCTTAGTTAGTTTTCGGGGAACCCTCCCTTACCTCACACCCCTTAGTCTATTGTAGTAGGTACGGCCTTAGTTAGTTTTCGGAGAACCCTCACTTGTTCATCCTGTCCTACTGGGTTTTGCGTCGGGGTCCTGTCCGGCCGGGTAGATCTTTTGTATTAATTTGCCTAGGATTTTTGGTTTTAGATTCCCTCAAGAAGATCTTGGGAGTAGGATGCCGAATTGGTGCGACTTTTCTGGTCTCCACGGGTTGGGTCCTAACAATTTGTATCAGAGGGAGTCTTGAGGATAAACTGACAGTTGTTAGCACAAGGTCCTTGGAAGATTCAGCTTCAGAGGGCAGCTATTCAGTCGGCTTGTCAGTTTTGGTTTAGAGCAGTGGATTTCTTAGACGGATCTTTGGTTTTCTTTTTTTGGAGTCAGCCACAGTTAGTGTTCACGGCTTTTCTTGCTGCTCACCTTAGCAAGAATAGGATTGTGTACCCTGCACACCCGAGGGTAGCTGAGTTCGATGTGCGTCACCGAGGCATCAGGCGACGCGGTGATTTAGGCTCTTCCCTTTGAGCTTGGCCGAGAGCGAGGTGTGACTGTCGAGGCACTTGGAGAGTGCGGCAATAGGCTGACCAACCTGTCTCCCTTGCCTACGAACACACGGGCAGCGCAGCGGCAGTGTGGTCGGCGGAGTTAGTTTAATTTGGTATTGGTCAGAGTAGCAGCGAAGAAGAGTCAACTTTTACTTTTGAGTAGTTATAGCAGTTGGTTTCGTTCAACATTTGTGAAGTATTAGCAATGGTTATCAGTTTAAGAATAACAATTGGATTTCGGTTAGCAGTAGGATTTCCCTTTGAAGAAGTCTATCCGTAGTGGTTTTTCCTTAGCGTTGGTATAAATATTCCTTCCAAATGAGAAAATCCAAGAAACAAACCGCTCAAGAGGAACCTATCCTCAAAGAGGTACCCTCTAACCCAGATGAGCCCCAACAGACAGTTTCAGTGGAAATAGAGGTCTATGTGTGGGAAAAGGTTCAACATTTGGAAAAAGAAATGACCAAAATGAGGCGAGAGATGGGAAAGCAAGAAGCCTCCCGAAAGAAGGATATGGATGAACTTAAGGCGATGTTTCAAGCCTTTACTTCATCCCAGATTACTGTACAAGGAGAAAGGACAGCCCAATGTCCTAATCCTAGGGCTCTTGACAAAGGAAAAGGAGTTCATGGAGGCCCCCCAAGCCCCCCTGTGATTCATGAAGTGGACCCAAACGTTTCACATATTGATACAAGCCATGAAGGAGCACGAATTAATGAATGGAGGCGACCCGGACCTGAAGTCCCTCCAATCAACATCGTCCCTCCTAATCGGACCTCTAATGAGCCACAAGATGAGCAACAGAGAACTTCAAACCGCACGCCCCGTTTTGCTCATAGCAGCGAGAATCAGACTCATATTGAGTCTGATGATGAAGAGGAAGAACCTCAACCCCGCCGAATGAGAGGAAATCAGAGGCAGGAACACAGACGTACTCCCACACTGCGCTATGATTTCCCAAAGTTTAATGGTGATGCCCTGCGGGAATGGGTATGTAGTCGGTGTTGGGTACGCGTAGATATCCTTTGTTTGAGGTATTTTAGCGAATTCTGGTCCGTCTTAACTACGAACTTGCGCCCTATAAGGTAAGGCCGCCATTTCTCAACTGCCAACACTATCCCACAATATCAACAGAAAACCATGTCCGCAAACAAGATAACAACCAATCTGCAGTGAACCTGGATCAAATCCAACAATATCAACAGAAAACCATGTCCTCAGACCAGGTTTCAGATCTACTGATCCCCAACTCCCATCAGGTCTTTTGATGCCAAACTTTTTTCTGTCAATCCTTTTCTTTTATTTAACCACTAAATCCACAGCAAAGAACTGAGATTAATTTCTCCACCTACAATATGTGGCAGATTCAATGTAGACATGGTTTTCACTCTGATACCATGCTGCAACTTACACATTAAGAGTTCAAGGTAGAAGGAATATCAATAAGACATGAGACTCTAAAGGCAAAGGGAAGAGAGAAGAAGAAAGAAGAAAGAAAGAGAGAAAAGAAACGAACGAGAGTTAGATAGACGGAGAATCACTAAACTTCATTTAGACTCCTAATCCCACTTTAAATAGAGATTAGGGTTAAGAAAAAAATATATCAGCAAGCTATACATACTTTATAAAAATTACATATGACGAACCATAAAATATGTCGCTGATTCAAAATAATTAGTCAATAGTCAATATCAAACACTTAATCAACAAACATGATAACAGTAAGATTGGGAACCAATCATTCCATCGAGTCCAGCACCCACTATTTCATCATACAAAAGTGCTCTTAAACTTAAGTACCAGAATATGAATTCAATGCATTCTTTAAAATAACGGTCTATTCTTCATATAACAAAAAGAAGCAAACAATTTTAACAAGAAAAAGGCAAGATGGCTTGCAAATATAACTCAAAATTCAATATCTGAGTAACACTGTCAGATGGGTCCTGATATGGGTAAGGTACAGAACCTATGGAAACGGCAATGCCAATGCCACAGGAAATTTTCACAAATGTGGATGAGGGGGGATGTCGAGGTGTATAGCAAAATTAATTATCATATCGGAGAATTTCTAAAAATTTAACAAGTTTTGCTAGCACTTCTTTTAGTTTTAAAAAATTAATATTTATTTATAATATATGTTATCAAGGCACCTAGGCAAAAAGGCAACCAATTTTTCTTTAAATGTCTTTAGTGGTGTTAATATGCCAAGTTATTTTGATTAACTATTATTAATATTTGGAATGTGGAGAGTAGTAATATAACAAGCATAATCAACTTAAACAATAAAAAATTAACTGTTAACTTCATTGAATATGCAAAATCCATACAAGAAGTATAACATTACTCATTAAATGTAATCTAATAGAAGAAAAAAAAAAACTAAATCTAATCTCTAGACTATACATAAAAGCATATACATATAACACGTATTACAATATGTAACAAGACTAAAAAATTGCATTACAATACAATTTAACATAATAGTATATACGTATAAGTTTATAACGGGCATAACAAATTAACAACACATATAACTATATGATATAAGTACGTAACATAAACCATATTAATGTATACATATAATAGGTATGAGGTATCACAATACTATATAACAGACTTAGTGGCTAACAATATATACATCTATGATCTAACAGTATACATATAACAGGGCATAATGAACATAACAATACAT
This sequence comes from Nymphaea thermarum, assembly GCA_011799765.1. Lineage (NCBI taxonomy): Eukaryota > Viridiplantae > Streptophyta > Magnoliopsida > Nymphaeales > Nymphaeaceae > Nymphaea > Nymphaea thermarum. The sequence continues at coordinate 149,743 of JAANDH010000563.1, forward strand.
AAAAATACATAATCAATACAAAATAAATTACACATCAATATATACTTAATTAAGAACATTAATTAAATTTAAAAGGGAATGTGATTTTCAATTTCCCATGGACTAGGCGCGTTCGCCCCAAGACCAGCCTAGGCACCAGCCTAGGTGCCAACACATCCCGTTGCCTAAGTGGTGAACTTAGGCGACAGGTGTGGATTCACACTTAGTCCATGCTTGGGCGAGGCCTAAACAACATAGCTTATAATATAGGTGATTGATAATGAAGGGATTTAAAAGAAATTTTGTGAAAAAAAAAAGCAACTACTTTAAAAAGGCAAAAGCCACAATGGACAAAACCCTTGAACTCAAACTCTCCTTCTCTCTCTATTGAGAAGTGCAATAGGTATTCACCCCTCCCTCTCTCCCGTTCATTTGCCCCCCCCCCCCCCACCCAAATCTTTCCCTTTCTCTCTATCCTGCTTGGAGATCAGATCACTCACTCTCTCTCTCTCTCTCTCTCTCTCTCTCTCTCTCTCTCTCTCTCTCTCTCTCTCTCTCTCTCTCTCCCTCTCTTTCCGCACCTAAAACCCGAATCTCAAGGGAGTGTCTGTCTTTTTCTTTTTCAGAACCGGCATCATTTTGTTTTCTTTCATCACATTGTAGAAAAAAAAAACACACAAACCTTATGTTGTACAGCCGTATCAAAATGGTATGTCGTACCCGTGAACCTACGTACCAACATGGCTACCAAGGCCAATATGGCATACTCGTGTGACATAGAAATAACACAAAAATGTTTCACCATTTTAAAAAAGAAATCTGCTTCTGATATTGGAACATTTTCCATTTTCTGTTACATTTTTCATTTTACTTATTTAAAAAATTTTAAGATCTTCTGAATGTTCTTCAACGTTTTCAAAAAGATTAACAGAAAACCCATAATTTCATAATTTTTTCTGCTATTTTTACTTTTAGAACGTTTTTGAATTTCCAAGATTTTTCAAAAAATAAATAATTAAAAGAAAATAACAAGAAACTTCTGAGAACAATATACGACTATGTTTGAAACATAAAAATGTAGCACTGAATGTCTTGAAATCCCACAAAAATATATCACTATTCATTTATGGTTATCCATATACACTACACCTATCTTGTAACAATCACCAAAAATAAACTTTCTCCATCAATCACCAGCAATGAATGCTTCTCAAAAAGAATTAAAATGTCAACAAGGTGCAAGAACAATACATACCAACCGTCCTTCAAATACTTGTAGTACACATGTTCCAATCTGATAGCATCTGTCAATGAATTGTCTATCTACATCAAGCACAATAAAGCAGGTCAAAGACTATGGTATACGAACTTCCAAAATAAACAAGTTAAGAAAAATTGGTTGTAATGCATATAGAATTAAAAGTAGATTCATCAGAAGTACATTAACCACTTTGGCTCTAGAGAAAGATCAAACTGCAGGGATCGCAAGTCATCTACAACCAAATACAGAGACTCTAAGGCAAGCACTATAGAGCATCAAGTTGGAAAAGAACACACACCAAGTAGACATCTGCGTAATTAAAAGTGTCAAGTGGGGGGATCAGTGTTCTATAACCTACCAAGACAACTCATTGACTCGGCCCAACTAGGCACCCTCTTAGCCAACCCAATTAAGCGATTCATTGACTCAGCGAAAACTCATCTGACTCAATTTAAAACTTGTTTTATTCGGTGAAACCAATAAACTTTGTATTTTGTAATCATCAAGGTGACGGTTATTAATTACATAATTTTTTTGACATGAATTTTCTATCTTGCTGTAATATAAAAATTAGAATTGTTGTGCATTTTCCAAATTTGCATATTAGAAAAGAAAAACTAAAGCTGATTAAGCTTAACTTCAGGCATTGTTGTCCATTCATTTCAATTTTTGGAGCCATAGATTCTTTATTTTGGAGTTTTAATTTAGATTACATACATACATGTTGAATTTACTATGGACACTTGTAAATGTTGAACAATGATTTTAATGTTTGTGTTTTGTTGATTTGTTTTTCATCGATATATTGATACTGATTACTCAGTTATATTGAAGCATGCAACTATAGAAGCAGTAACAGCTTAATTGTCTGGTGTGCTACTATAATATAAATAAATTTAGTTATTACTTGAAGTTAGGCTGACTTATTTCTGAGTTATACATGTAATCAAGTCATCTGACAACATTTTCATGTTGAAATAACAAGTTGTATATTGTTTTTATTTTAAAAAAAAAAATAGTTAGCAAAACCCAACCTGAGTCACGAAGTTGATCTCGCCAAGCCACGAGTCAATAGTGGACGAGTCAACTGCCAAGTCATTGGGTTTCAAAACATTGAGCAGGACCAATAAATGTCCTAGATAAACCCTATGCAATAACATTCAACAAAAAAAATGAAGGGGAGCAAAAGACAAACAGGGGGAAAGAAGAGGAAAAAAACTTAAAAATTTAGTACAACGTGAGAGTTCTGAAAAAAATTCAGCCTACCAACAAAAGGTTAGAGTTTAAAAGATAATTAATGATATTGTCTTAGTAGGACTACTTCGGTGACTCAACTTAGGCATCAAGGCTAGCACCCAGCACCTAGGTCGGCCGGAGTGGATGCCTATGCACACTTTTAACTACTAAGATAGACATAAGTGGCATACGAAAGAGAGTTAATGAACTATATAATAAAATATGGTTCCTTCTATGTCGGGAATGTGTTTATCTCCGTGCAGACGCACATAGCATCTTTCACGTAAAGAGTCTATTACATGGTTTAGAAAGAATCCAGTATTAGATTATCTATGCAGAATACATGACCAGGCATGCGACGGATGTCAAAAAATAACAAAATGAAATTCTCTGCCTTTCAAGTACCAAAAAGCACGTTTTACATCAAGAAAAAGATTCTGAGAGGGTATTCCCGTAAGATACCATGGCAATACATCCATAGGGATTAACGTGGCCAACGCATTAAAAATAAGAATTACACTACCGACTCGTATGAATAGTTAGAGGAAACAAGTTGGGGTTGTTTGTCCATGCGTATGCGTAACATTGACAGACGGGTGACTAGGCATACATAAAAGTTCCTGCTGCAAACCATATGAACAAAAACATCGCCAACATATTCCACACAACATAAACGAATATAGAAAGACTTGGAAGACAAGGCAGTACAAAAAGGACGAGAGTAACTCCATAGAGTTTTATGATGAGACAACCTGCAGTCGGGCTACTCAACCAAACAAACACCGAAAAGGAAAACAAAAAAACAAAAAAGAAGTTGTCACGTAGCGTTTAGCTAATGTTATCTATCATGAAACCCTACAATAGGTTAAGGAAAATGACCCAAAAAATCACATCGTATGATATAAAAGAGAGAAAGAAAAAGGAGAAAAATGACCAAGCCCTGAGCTTCTGACTGGAGTGCCGAGAGCGCCTTTGAGAACCCATGTCGTTCCAGAAAGGAAGCTATGGCACGAAGAAGCCCTTCATTGACAGGCTTGGATTCCAACAAGCCGGCAAGCTCCGTTCCCACACTCACTTCTCCTTCATTATTTACTTCCACCTCTTTCTCCTCCATAGTTTTCTTCTTCTTCGTCTTCTTCTTCTCCAGCATAACGTTGCGAGGCTCCATGGAGACTAGGGCAGACATCATCGGGAAGGGCAGAGACGAGAGCAGAATCAAAGACGACGGAAGGAAGATTCTGGAAGCATCGCACCGTTTTATTGCACGACCGCCCTTCCGGAACCGGCTGTTCGCCTAACAATTTTCCATCTTGCCCCCTTTTCTCTTAGGGGCCATTTGATGGCCTGGAAATATATTTCTAGAAATATATTTCTGGAAATGTAGGAAATGGGAAAATGGAATAGGAAAAATATTTCCAATTCCAATTTGGGTGTGTGTGTGATGACTCAGAAATATATTTCCAATTCTATATTTCTGAGTTTGATGGTATGGGAAAATGGAATGGGAAAAATACCAATAACAAGTATATAGAAAATTCTCAGTTCAAGGGGATTTTGATATTGTCAAAACTGAAAAGCCTTGGCATGATTAGGCAGTTGCTTAGACAACCCAAAAAAATAGCGAAACGCCAGTACACAAGCAAGAAATCTGCAATGGAAAGAACACAAGCAAGAAATCTGCAAACTAGAAAGAACACATATCAGAACAAAAGGCAAGAGAAGTAGAAAATAAAAGGGATTGGTGGAAAAAAGAAGAAACATAAGGAAAAAAAACAAGTTGCTGATGCTGACAAAGATGAATAGATGACCTGTGGAAGAAGAAGAAAAAACAGAAGGCTCTCTCTCTCTCTCACACACACACACACAAAACCAGAACTGTATTTTCTTCACAATAAAATGAAGTGAAGTCCTTTCGTTGTCTCTCCCTCTCACCTGTGGCAATCATGTACTACGGACATGAATTTGGCGGTGCTACTGGTGAACTATCAAGAAACGATCCTTGACTCTTAATTCATGGTTATGCACAATGATTAGTATTGGATGAAACTAACTGTGGAAAATAAAAACTGAAACATATTGGATTTTACTTGTATTTACCATATGGCGCATTACAAGATGAATGACTAATGACTATCATATGGTCATCAGAAAACAACCACAAAAAAGAACTCAGGCACTTGAATAGAGGAAGGAGAAATGGACAAAAAAATCCAGGCAGCACGACCAGGAATATCATGGCTAAACCAATCAACAACCTGGTAAAAACTGAGATTCTCGGCCAAGTGTATTCATGAGAAACCACATATTTCAAGCCACCAAGCAAAAAATGGGAATTGAACCCAAAGGACTGAAGTCACCTGGAAAATAAAGCTTCCTTTCAAATTAAACTTGAAATGGATGAAATTTTTCTTTTCAGATTTTAATTTCTTTCTGCAATTGTTGGCAGTTCCTCTTTTTATCATACTTTACCACTGACAAATTCCACAAATAAAACATGTAAAAGGAAAAACCAACAATTAGACAAAGTGAGAGGAACTACCCACATGACAACAAAGCGGGGACTCGCATATATTTTAGCTACATGACCACAGAGTGAGAGGAAAAAGATATGAAGTTACTGACCATATCACATTCTTCTGAACAATTTTCTCTATCTTTGCAGTCATGATATACATGAAAGCTATTATACTACCACACTTCTGCCATCTAGAAAGTGCATAGACGAGGCAATGAACTACCCACATTTCTATTTTATCCCCTAATAAATCATCAAGTAAACATTATGTTTACAATGGTTTCAAAGGGCAGTATTTAACTTAAATCACAATAGACACAGGAAAGAGGTGATTTCGGCAAATGCAAAATCTCAGGCATTTCGGCAAACAGAACTTTCGAATGGTTGCAATCCAGAGGGATTCCCCAAGAAGATGCACCGTGGATGTTGCGATTATGTACCAAAAGACAATGAGAACCTTTGTGGCAGTAATACAGTAAAACCCTAAGCCTAAGCTTGACAAATGCAAAACGCGAGAAGGCTGTGACACTGGAAGGACTTCTGGTGAGAAGGAGGATCAGGAACAGCGCCACTCAGCAGCGGTTCTCTCTGACGGCAAGGAAAAGAGACGGTGAGTTAATCTGGCAATCCCTCGAGTCCTCTTTATCTTCTCCCTCTGTCTCGATTGCAACGGATGGGGAAAGAAAGAGAGAGGCGAAGACGAAGACGAAGAGGCTGCGCAGATTGCTGGAGCGGATTAAAAAGGGCTCCATTCAAAAGGCCTACTTGGAGAGGGGAGCAAAGAGAGAATGAGAGAGAGAGAGACACACTACTTTGCGAGAAAGTGAGGAACGGGAGGCTTGCGGCTGCACTGCTCGGGTGGAGTGGAGGCGTGGAACTCTGATGCGCCTGTTCTTAGTGTGAGACGACGTGAAGGAAGAGGGAGCGGCTGCGGCAGGAAGGAAGAGAAGGAAGACGCGAGCCCGAAGGAAGACGCGAGACGCGCTCATGTGCCCTAATGGGCAAAAAAAAATTTCAGTCCTGAAATTTTTTTTCGGAAATAAATTTCCGTCAACGGTCGAAAATTTATTTCTGCGTTTGATAGAATGGAAAAATTTTAAAAAATTAAATTTTTTTTTCAAGTGAATAGTGTTTTTCCATCAAACGCCCCCTTACCAACCCAAGAGCCCTGGGTTGGGACTAAGACCCGAAACTTGTCAAAAATTCCTTTTTCACTAAAACGGTCCTCCTTGTCAGGTTCAACGGTTATGGCCGATGTCATCATTGTGTCTAATCGAGAAGCCTAATGACTAAGCGGAATTGGTGAACTGAATTAGGACCGGAATCATTTGTAAATCGGATTGATCGAATGTGTGTTTTAAGTATCAAATAAAAAATTAAGAAAAACACATAAAAATTAAAAAAATGCAGGAACATAAACACCTTAGGAAAAGCAAAAGATAATCAAAATGAAAAAATAAAAGGTGACATAAAAAATTTATGAATTAAGCACACTAAATATAATAAATTCATACGTTGTAGCCTCTTGTTCTATTTTTTTCGTAATTATATCGTTTTTAAGTCAATTTCTCGAAAAACTGATGGGAAAATTGTAATCCATTTAACGTTTATAAGACAATTAATCATAAGGCTGACCAGAAATTAATGATAAAGTATAAAGAAATTTAATCTTGTAGACCTACATAGGAGACCAGTGGTTTTAAGCAACATATGAAACAGGCCTTCATCAAATCAGGAAAAAGGCATATTCGACTCAATTAGCCGATTCATGTTGATTCGGACCTTAACAACAGTGGACTTTGTGGCTACAATGATAGTCTTCCATTTGGTGTGATCTCAGAAAAATCGGTAACCTTTGTCTTCAACTCATACAATGCACTGTATTCAATAGACAAGATGTAACTTCAAGACATTTTGGCATTAAAACCAAACTTTCAACTGAATGCCGAATGCAGATAATATCTGCTCACATAATACTTAACAATCGAGTTGGATCCACATGTAATGTGTATCAAAAGCTAAGGATCCCAAGTGTTCAAGTAAACAAACAATTAGTAACTTCGTTACCTGAGTGAAAGAGAAAACAAATAAAATGCAAAAAATATAACGTATTAGAATGTATAATAATTCAACATACAATAAATGTAGCCTAATGCAATTTGCTTCACAAATTAAACCGAGTTCGACTTCAGGCGTGCTCTTTTTGCACCTAAACTTCGCAGCCCCAAAACCCTACACAAGTCTACCCCTCTTATCACAATTATCGTCCAAGGTTTGCACCAGAAACCTCTCAACATGGCCGCCCAAACAGAAACGAATCAAAAGATGCAAAAAGTTGCGTAAAAATAGTTTATCTAGACACAAAGGACAATTGTTTCACACATAGTGTCAACTATAAATTTAAGAATACTGTAAAGCAAAATGTAAGCTTTTGCAACTAATCGTCAAAAAACTTAAAATACCCAAATATATTGTGGAGAAAGTTAAAACAATAAATAGATAAACTATATTGAGTTAAAAAAGAACTTTCGTAAGTTCTAACAAAATAAAGCAAAGCAGCTGAAAAAAAAAAATAGTTAACGATCTAACTCCAAAGCCTGCAAATAAATCGCAGATCCATAGGTCCCTAAAAATCTAGAAAAGACAAGTTTTATCCTTTGATATTGTGAGAAGACATAAAAACAAAAAACCATCGAAAATAAGTAGTATAACTTCCTTAATAAGTCACATACCAAACACATGGAACTAGAATTTTGTTAAAATCTAATTTAGAAGTGCGTAAGTCTTTCTGTAAAAGGGGCATGGAGTTTTCGAAGCCTTAAGGATGTAAGCAAGGAGACTAGCACTCGACTTTCCACCTAGAACTGCCTTATTTCTTAGCAAAAAGCTTCAATCCAAATTGATGCTGTAAACCGTCTCCTCGAACTTCCTAAAAGGAATTCAAACGGTCTTTCCAAAAAAACGGTACAAGACAATTTTAAATCACCAAAATTGAGTCCATGACTCGACTGTAAATGAGCTACCGCAACGGGGCATTGTTTTGCAGTACACAAGAAATTTGAATGAATTCCAAGGGTCATTGTTCAGAAGTTAACATCAATCCCATCAATCAAACATTTGTGAAGATCTCGCATGAGATGTCTTGAAAATGAAGCCCTTCATAACCAAAGCAACATTGGCAAAATACAAGAAAAAAATATCAAACAAAATGAGTTGAATGACGAGCTCAGGGTGAGTGTAACTGCTCCTCTGGTTCAATCCACTGCAATAGCAAGTGGGCATATGTAATGCTTAGAAACTAAAAGCAATTATTTGCTTATGTTAGGTGTCCTACAAACTTTTGGACTAAAGTAAGTGTTCTATATTTGGTACCCAAAGGCAAATTTATTCTGAAAGATGCCAACCCAAAACTCGCTAAAAAAAATTAGTAGAAAGCCTGATGGGTATGACATATTACAAAACAAAGTTACATAAAACCTTCAAAATGAAGGAACTCCACAATAGTCTTTAAGGTGGACCAAAAGAAAAATAAAATTCAAAAGAAAGCTGAGAAGACAACAAGACCAAAAGCAAACACTTGCCAAGGGACACAAGGCATGAAAGGTCAATTCCTCTAAAGCATCAAATGTAAAAACTTTATACAATTGCAAGATTTCCAATCAATATCAATTTCTATATGATGCTTCCTATGAAATTGATCAAGAACTTAGTATTGATCTTTGCAAGGGTAACAAGACTCAACACGAAAGTAAAATTTTCAAGCAAAATTTGCAAAAATCTAGTGTGCATGTCTTAGCCACTAAACGATGCCCAAGGCTTACTCAATAGCAAAGAGGGGCACCTGTTAACACACCAAAATTTTCAAGTGGCAATTTTGAAGATTTTGTGAAATATTTCAAGCAAATTTGAAATAACCTGCTTCGATAACTACCCAATCCAATCTCAGATATGAATGTAGAAATTAATGCAACTACAACTCCAAATCAAATTAAAATCTTCAATCCTGAATTGCAAATCAAAACCCCTGTCGAATTTGAAACAACATTTCAAATTTAAATTCAATTAAAGCTAAAATGAAGTTATGAGAATTAATCCGGACCAAAGCCAAGGGGCTGAGTCTGAAACTCAAATTCAATTTGGATTTAAAATCCTAATCTAAACTAAGTTAAGAATTTGATTTAATAAGCAATTGAATTGCTCTGAGTAAAAAGTCAATCAGTTTGATATACGTTCATCAAAAGAGCATTCAAAATTAGTAAAATACCAATAATGTGATTCAAACTAGAATTAGATAAAAAATCTATGTTCTAGAATGAAAATTAATGTCTAGTCAAATGCATGATGGACTGTGACTGGTCCACTCACCTAGCTCTTGTGTGGCTAAGTAGGTCAATGAATTACAAATTTTAAAGAGAACCTAATTCTCTTGCCTTGCCATTGATAAAGAAATTCCAAGGTGTAAATAAACATTTTCCTAAGTAGGACTAAATTTTAATTAGAAAAATGATTAAAGAGAAATTAAAATTGATTCCTAAAAAGGGTTCACCTAAAAATGAAGTCAATTTAGTTAGAGAGAGCCCGACTTGAGCATCTCTCTCTCTCTCTTTTATTTAGAACCATTTTAAATGATTCAAATTAAGAACCAAAACAATTTAAAAGAGAAACCTAAGCATGGCATTCTCCTGCTCCTCCATAAAATCACTTGGAATAGTTTTAATTGAGACACAAGACCAACTTATTTTAAGTTGGAATCTTTTCAAAGTTTCAATCAATTAGTAGCCCAGTTCGGCGTGAATCTATTTAGTCATCGATTTTTCAAAATCATTTTGAAATTACAATCCCAAAACCAGCTTAACTAAGCTGGTATGTTTTCAAAACACTTAGGTGAGTAGCTTCCATTTAGATGCACTTCAAATCATTCTAAATGATTTCCAAACCATCTTGATTACTGCTGGCATATGTATATATACCTATATATATATATATATATATATATATATATATATATATATATATATATATATATATACACACGTACATTAGGGCAGCCCATTTATGAGTGCTATTTTTTTATCTTATCAAATCATTTTGACAGATTGAAAATTAAAAAAAAAAGATTAACTGAGTTAAAGCTGACCTATTGGGTGTGGTCTGCTTTGCTCTCCCTTGAGAGAGTACCTTGAATGGTTTCAACTAAAAAGCAAAGCTAACTTGATTAAGTTTTCCCAAAAAAAAAAAAGAAAAAAAGAGAAAAGAATCTTTAATTAAATAAAAAGCCAGCTCAGCTAGAGCTGACTTATTTTCAAAAAGAAATGACGAGTTCAGGGGCTCCCCTTTGGGCGTGCTCTCCCTTGAGTCAAACTTTATGAAAAAAAGTCTTAGTTGTAATAAGTAGATCAGCTCCATAAAAGCTGATCTGTTTCTAAGACTGAATGGAAGAGCAGCCATTAGCAGGCGTGCCCTCGTTTCGTTTCCCTTCTTTTGTAAAAAGAAAAAATTTCAGTGCCTAACTATGTTGTTAGCTGTAAAAATTTAAAAGAAGAAAATGAATGATCCATATGACGATGGACCATTCTATGAAGAGAGGCACAGCCCAGCTGGGCGCGACCTCCCTCCCGCCCGCTTGTGTTTATTTGAGCGAATAATTAACTTGGTCCCTAAGCTGAAGTGGCCAAGTTCCTAAGGAGCATATCAATGCTCAGCAGAGGAATCCTTGTAAAAAAATCTTCAAAAACAGCCTAATGGGGGCCGGAAAAATCCTTGGACGACCTCCCTTCAACAGGTAACTTCTACGGCAAATCTGCATGCTTGTTTGCAGCCGCTCATGATAATAGCCAAAGATATGAATGGACCATAAAAGCCGCATCCTGCTGCAATCAATTGGCAGCCTAGCTTCCGATGAATTAAACTATAGATCTCCATTTGAATCCGCTTAACCCTAGTTCGTTCGAATAAGCTGAATGTCTTGACTGATCTCATCTAGTCACTAATATTAGAGGGAATCGGGGTTCTTGATCCAAGCCTGAATTTTTGAAAATCTAAGTTCAGACCCAGATCAGTCCAGCATACCAGATCTCCTCCTCTCCAAGAGGCTAAAATCAAGGTTGAACTTGCATATAACAGCCCCCTACTCATGAGGGTCCTCGTTGACCATCACCCTCCTTGGATCTTACGGCATCTCAATCTTCTCCAACCAAAAGCCTCTTCGGCATCGTCATCATGCATAGTTGTGTTTAAACCTGATATTACAATTTCTCATATTCTTCCTTCTCCTTCAAAAAATGTAGGTAGGCCTCAACAGTTACCAATGTAGTGTATACTTGAAAACTTAAAAGCATTTTTTTTTTAGATTAAGAAAAAATGTAGGGTCTTAAGTAAAAATTTCTTGATCCTTTATAACTCCACATTCCTGCCCCTTGATTCTGCATTTCTTATTTATTATTAAATTCCTTGTTAAGGAGGAGAGAGAGATGTAGGTAATTCTCGTCGTTCTAGATTTGAGGCTAAAATGTTGGGTAGGAGGGTAAAACTATCTTTTTTCGAGGATTATGAGCCAGCTAATCTCGGTCTAGCTCATATCCCCTGAATGAGGTGTTGATTGAATGACCTTTGCGTTTGAAATCATGCTTTTGAAAACCAAATTGAAGCTTCTTTGCAATGGGTAAAATGGTCTTTTGAACTTGTAAAAATTTAGGGTGTTTACATCACTGTTTGAGCCAAAGTTTCTAGAGTAGTACTGCATTTTACCTTTATTTTGTTGAGCGCATCCTCTATGGCTTGCCTATAGGTAGTAGAGGCATTGACAAGGTCTTGTACAACAAAGTTGAGTGGAATGTTCACGACCAGACTTGTGGCTCTCTCCTTTGCTGTTGTGGAGGAATCTGGTTGTTCCTGTAACCTTTTCTCTTCTTTCTTTCTCCTTTGTAGAGACCCCATAGAGCTTTGATTGGATGGTGCTGGAGCTTCCTTGGGCTTGTAGTCAACATTTTAATTAAACTTTGGCTCCTCTAGTTGAATCTTTAGAGCCATGATTTCTTGCTTAGATACTAAATAAAGTTCAATGGGCTCTGAGTGGTCTTGTGATAGATGGTTAGGATGGCGAGCTCGGCTTGTGTGCATGGATAAATGGTCATGGAGATGGAAGGTCACATGATAAATAGTATCTACCACAACGATTGTGTTCTTGCCATGGTCCTTGAATGGGCTCTTTAGAATCTCCACTGCGTCTCCCTCTACAAGCAGCTCCTTGTCTATATAGACTTTGCAAACACCCTAAATTTCAACAAGTTCAAATGACCATTTTACCATTACAAAGAGGCTTCAGAAAGCACCCCATTCTAGCACCAAACACCTAGACTATGATCACTTAGGTTGCCCTACCCTAAAATGATTAATTTGCCTCTACCATGCCATTCTAATCCTGAGATAATGAATTTCACTAGAACTTTAAGAATTGTCTAATACTTGAGCAGTTGGGATAATTCTCACCTTTACAAACCCTTAGGAGTCACTATAATCAACCTGCTAGGTTTACCCTAGCTCAGAACCAGCTCACTCTAACTTGATCAGCTTTTTGAGTTCAATAACCTACAATTTCAGGATCACCATGACCATGTCAGACCTGACCAAGCTCAACATAGGCTCTCGTTAGTGTCCACAAAGTATTTTCTAAGTTACTTCATGTTCTAAGATTCCAATTTTCATTCTAGAGCAGTTTTGGTCAAATTAGAGTGACACTACCTCACCTATTTTGATAGGTCCGAGCTAAAATTTTCCCAATTCTGAATGTCAACATGCTCCAAGCTGAGATCATACTCTTCATTGCTCAATCTAAGTATTCATGAGTTTAGTTTCAATTAAATTATCCTGATTGAGTTCATTTTTGGATCTCAAAATTTACTGAGCGTTGTCTAGTTCCATACATCTCATTTCAGTGTAATTAAATCTTCTAAGTTGAATTCTGATCAATATGAGAATATGCTTTGTAGTTTCTTTTGTCGTTGCGGTTAGATATTCCTCAGCAGAGTATTTCCAGCTTTGGATGCAATTAACATTTTTTGGTCATTTTTCCCTTGGACATCAATCTAAAATGAGTTAATTAAGTACCTGTGGTTTTGGAAAATTGAATTTTTAAAAGGGCAAATTAGGTCATTTTCTAGCCAAATTTCATAAGTCACATCCCTTTTACCATGTGCACCTTTTTGTGTGGTCAACCTACCAACACTATCCACTTAGATACATTTCTATGTTGGGGCATTTTGATCTTTTGTCCATACATGTATATTTCAGTGTAAACCTTGTTTCGGAGCCACATGAACCTAAGTTAGCATTTTATATAGGTCAACCTGAACCCTGTAGGCTCACGCACAACTTGAGCACTCTTTAGAATTCAACTAAACCTGGTTTTCTAAAATTGAGTCCTGCTAAGCTTGAACACAACTTCGGTTTGAAACCAGCCCAAGTCAAGCGCAAGTTGACTGGGTTTTGGACTCACTTAGCCCAAATCAAGCCAGTCTAGGGGCACACCCAGTCCAAATCTTTTAACCATATCTTTATCTAGATTTCATATTCAGATTTCACTTTTCATATGTAGATCTCAATATCTAATCACGATCCAAATCTTCACATCATATTCAAATGCATTCTAGAATCTTCCTCAGATCTAGATCCCAATATCAAATCTGGATATATGATCTGCATTTGTGAATATGCATTCTAGAATCTTCCTCAGATCTAGATCCCAATATCAAATCTGGATATATGATCTGCATTTGAACATTCATGTTCATTATGTTCACTTAGAAGGCGTTTGATAGTCATAAGACAGCAGAACAGAACACGCATGTCCTGTCTAAGCGATTTTTTCATCAAACGCCGTCCACAATACACGATGGACAGTTGGACAAGTATAAATGATCCTGTGTTCTGTGCTGTTCCGAGCTCACCCTCGGAACAGCACAGAACAGACCATGCCTCCCGCCCCCGATCGCCCCCGATGGGCCCCGACTCCCGCCCCCGAGCTGCCATCGCTCCCTCCCCCGACCCTTTCTCTTTCTCTCCTTCTCCTCCTCCTCCGTCTCCGCCCTTGACCTGTCGTCGCCCTTTCGTTTTGCCACCATCTGCAGCAACCCCTCATCTTCTTTCATGGTTCCTCCTCTCTGCTCCCTGGAGAAGCCGCAGGCAGTAGCACCGGAAGTCGGAGTCTGCTTGGTGAACCACTCCCCATGGGATGTCATTCCCCTTGTCCTCGCCTTCTTCCATGTCGACGGCCTTCTCCACCACCACGACGGCCACTGCCACCGCAAGGTCTGCGCCGGAAGCCCTCTCCCCATTCTTTCCCTTCTGATTCTGCTCGAGATTGGCACCACCGCAACGGGAGATGCAACACGACGCATTTTGAAACGAGAAGCAGCTCACGAACTCATGACTCTTCCGGTGCTCTCCGCTGACTCCTTTCTACCAAAAGAAGCTCTCGATTGGGTCGCCTTGATTCTGTATAGCAGTAGCACTGTATGCCATTTTTCATGTCTAGGGCTTTAGCGTTTCATATGCCGCCTTGTCCTCGCCTGTTATCTTTTTAGGGTTCCGTTGTGGAAACCCTAGTTAGGGAAATCTCCACTTTCTTCCCCAATTGCTTCCTGTTAACCTGCTTATCTCTTTATCCCTTTCCCTTTTGTTGTCAATTGAATGGTTACACTGGATAACACAAGAGCATAAAGATGGGGAGCATGAGAGCTTTTAGGGGTTTCTTTGGTGCTTCTTAAGAGAAGAAAAAATCTCGCTTCTGATCGATTTGCATCAAAATTAAGGAGAGTCAACAGTATGGGACAGTTGTTCTTCATTTTTTTTTTCTCCTTCTCCCCCTCCCCCTGCCATCGCCCACTTGGTACCTACCTCCTTGTGTGACGTTTTTCTGGTAATCTCTGATGTGTCTTTTTGCATCGGTGATCATTTACCGTCATTGGCACATTTCGTCGCTAATTAATCAGCAGCCTTACTGTAAATGACATTTTCGTTTGCTCAAAAAGGAGTACTAGTGAAAACTTTATTGGCGATACATATTGTATGTCGGTCCATATCAGCGTATTCTTATTTTTCCTTTAAATTAATGTTTAAAATGCAACATACATAAACTTGTATCGACCATAGAACATTATAAAGGTAAAAAACCGATACAATACACATCGGCAGATACGGAGCAACACTGGATCAGGTTGGGGAATGGGCAAAGATGAAATTTGGTGAAGGCTCTTCAACAATAGTCGTCCTTAATTTGCAGCCCCATCTTTGCACTGTACACCATCTTAGTACTTTTAGATTTTAAACCAGTTAATTTTTCATGCCTTTTAAAATATCTACCTTTTATATATATATATATATATATATATATATATATATATATATATATATATATATATATATATATATATATATATATATATATATATATATATATATATAAGAGAGAGAGAGAGAGAGAGAATCAAGAATTGTAAAATATTCAAACTTATGAATTTTAAGAAGTTAAGACAGGACAGACAGAACAGACACACACGAAACAAACGCCGGACAAGAAGAACATAGCGTTCTGTTCCTAAAACTGTCAAACGATGGACAGGGAACACCATTGACAGGATGGACAGAACAACAGTGTAATGGACAGGACGTCCTGTCTGTTCTGTCCTATGGTACAGCCATCAAACGACCTTTAATGTACCTTCAATTTTCCTGATGTTTGTCTATACAGATTGGGCTGGTGGTAGATGAAATCTAAATCAATGTAAAGCCATAACAAATATTTTTTTTGTTGAACACCAGTTATAGCATATGGTTCGATGTGCGTTTTCTCTTTTCCATGTTCGTGTATTGTTTGTTCTCTATGCCACATGTCAATCAAAACCATCTTTCATGAGCTGATCAACACTTCTCTAGGAGCACATTACTTTTCACATAACTACACTCTGACTAGAATTGAGTGAGACAAGAACATGAGAGATACAAAACAAATATGCGCAAAAATCTTCGTTTCAGTATAAATTTTTGTGTTTTCTAGCTCAAGATCTCTTCAAAAATTAAGTCCTGATTGGTTTTGGGAGAGAATTTTTCTCCCCCCAAGCACTAGAAAAAGGGGATATCCTCTGTCCCTTCTCTCAACACCTTTGTTTATTCTGCTTGTTGAGTAGAGAAAATTTGGAGAAGACCAAAGGACTGCCCAGGATAAAAGTTTGAGCAAAACCGTAGAGTCTAAGTGAGGTCTTGGATTCAAGTTGGAGGAGCACTCTTCCAAGAACTAAACTAGGCTCAAGCAAGGGTTGTAGGAGTAGACTCGACCAGATCTTCAATGTTTTAGGTAATTTCTTTTTCCTTCTCTTCTCTTTTCTTATTTGCAGTTTAGTTTTTTTTTCTTAGTACCTTTTTTTTTTTTTTTGCTTTTTTCCTACTTATGTTAGTTTATTTTCCACTTTAGCTCATAGGTTGGTTATATTTTCTTTTCTATGTTTTAATTTATTTTATTTGTATTCTTTAGTTTACTATTTTTCTGTTTTCATATATTAGCATTTAATTTGTTGTATGTAGGGAAGGCGTGAGGCCTCTTCTTTTTATTCATATTTCTTTTTTAAATTCTTAATTCACAATTTTAAATACGCATCAAGTATATATTTGATTTCAAGATATTGCTTAAATTAGGCATGCATAACATAAACTATTTCAGTTTGGACATAAACCACACCTCACCTCCATGCTAGTCTGTCTAGAAGTTGCATCTGGTTAGTCTAGTAAGATGTTTTCAGGTAGTAGCCATAGCATATGAACATCCAAACCCAACTTAGGGATAGAACTTATGCTGGTCCCAATTCAAAAAAAAAATCCAGAATTTTCGTCCAACCACTTGGGGTGGGACGAAAAAACCATGTTAAAAATCTAGTGCATATCGTATATGATTTGATAACTAGCAGATGTCCAATATGGACGAAAGGGTCCTTGCTATGAGTCCAGTATAATGCCAGTGCAGATAAAAAATGATAAGAATGTGACTCGCAAAACAGTTATATTTGGATAATTTGGCGCTTCCTGGGTGGCTCATTTCTACCGCATGGTGGACAGCCCTTGTTGTTGTACAAAACGATGTGCACTGAACGCTATCTTATGAAGCACATGCACTTGTTAATCCCTTGTGAGAACCCCCTAATTGTCAGTCGATGCCTCTTACTCCAATCAAATGTGTGATGGGCGCAAGAGTCAAATGATACTTAGAGGTTGTGCTAATAACTTTTCATTTTTATTGTTTTTTAAGAACTTGCCAGGCGGACGATCAAACCTGTAGATCGAGGCATCAGTCCAACGAGTGGGGGATATTCTGGGAAAAACATGTTGTCATTGTCCTATTGATTTTCCTTTTTAGGTGCCATTTCTTTGTGTCTGCTTGTGCCCCTCAATATGTATGAGTTTTTACTTATATAAATATAGATGAATGAAATTTTTATATACACATTTCACTTCAGTCTACAATAACATTATTGATGAAGATAGCTGAGATTGTATATAAGAGAAGATATGTGAGCTGCTTGCATGTGAGTATGATTTCCCACAAAGGGGTACCTTCAAGCCCCTTCCACAGTTAGCAGTGAGCCTTGCACCCTTGTCCATTGACTCGTCACCTGAGTTGGAACTTAAGCCTCTACTGAATAAGCTTAAGTGTGCCTAGCAAAAGAAACCCCACTTATGATTATCTCAGCATATCTTTCTTTTGATCAAGAGGCAAAACTTTTAGAGGTGCTAAGAGAGAATAGAGAGGCAATTGGGTGGATTGTAGCATATCTCAAAGGGACCAACCCTTCAATTTATATGCATCATATTCGTATGGAAGAAGATCATAAATTGATGCATGACATGTAGAGGATATTGAATCCGAATATGAAGCAAGTCGTCAAGAAAGAAATTAAGTGGTTAGATGCAGATATCATCTACCTATTTCAAACAGACAGTGGGTTAGTCCTATTCAGGTGGTACCCAAGAAATCAAGTCTCATTGTGTTCAAGAATGAGTAGGGTAGGAGATTCTGGTGCAGACAACAACCAGGTGGAGAGTGGGTCGATTATAGGAAGCTAAACCAAGCAACATGCATGATTCATTTTTTCGCTTCCTTTCATTGACCAAATTCCAGAGAAATTATTTGGACAGAGCTATTATTATTTTCTCAATGCATATTCTGGTTATAACTAGGTGGTAGTCCACCCAAATGATCAAGAAAAACATCCTTCACTTGTCCTTTTGGCACCTTCACGTTTAGATGCATGTCATTTGGGCTTTGTCATGCCCTGGTTACTTTTCAACAGTGCATGTTGTGGCTATCTTCTCTGACATGCTAGATGATGTCATAGAGATTTTTATGGATGACTTTTTTGTATATGGCTCTTCATTTTGAAATGGTAAAAAACTTGCATGCGTTCTCCAAAGATGTCAAGAGGCAAACCTGATGTTGTCATGAGAGGAGCTATTTCATTGTTCGAGAAGGCATTGTGCTAAGACATGTCATGTCTGAGTGAGGCATGGAGGTAGATCATGCTAAGGGCAAAACATTTCTCCTTCGACTTCACCTAACTATGAAGTCTTTCTCTGTCTCTACATCATTTTTGAGGCATGTAGGTTTTTTAACGGTAGTTCATTAAACATTTCAGTAAGTGTCTCGACTGTACTGTGCATTATTGGAGAAAGAGCAGCCTTTTGATTTAACAAGTCTTGTCTCGAAGCATTTGAAAGAATGAAATGGACAATAATGTTAGTAAACATTTCTGGAATGTACATGTTGCTGCTCATTTGAAAAAGTAGAGTGTACAAGTTGAAGTTTCAAATAGGGAGACCAAAAAGAAGTTTGAAAGTCACAACCTGATCAATGTAATTGGCCACAACATCGTGACGATGCACTGTGGGTATATCAAACCGCTTACATTGGTGTGTCTCCATACATGTGTGTTGTCTACCTGTGGGGTTAGAAGATAGGGCCCAATAGGCAATCAAAAAAACTAAAGTATCACTTCACACAGGCAAAAAAAACAACGACATTTGCATTTAGCTGAGCTGGATGAACTCAGAAATGAAGCATACAAGAGTGCATGGGTCTACAAGGCTCGCACCAAGGCATTTTGTGACAAGTAAATCAATAGAAAGGTGTTTGAGACCAGCCATCAAGTATGGTTGTACAATAACTCTCATTTTCAGTTGTTTTTTGTCTTAGTGAAGTTGGTAAATGGAAAGATCATGAGAGGACAATGTTAAAAAGAATAGAAGAGATGAAATACTCTCATGAAAAAAAAAAAGAGAAAGAGAGAGAAAAAGATATATATATACTTGTACATACCATCACATATGTATGTATATGAAAGTTTATAAAAATGTTATTGATTTGAATAGAAAGAAAGATTTTTAGAGGAAAAGAGAAATATATATACATACATATATGTGTATTTATAAGAAAATTTGTAAGGAAATATGTCTGTCTTGAAAAGAGAAATAAAAGATAGTAAAAAGAAAAAAATAGAACTCATGTATATATGTATTGTGTATATGAAGATTTGTAAAATCGAATGTGAAAACATAGAGAGAGAATGATAAAGGGAATCATCATGTACATATATAAGAATATAACATGTATATACATATGCGTCATCATGAGATTTGAAATCAAGGAATGACTTAAATTAATCGACTTCAAGTTTGATGTAGGCCGGAAGGGAGCTTGGACTCATGCAAAAACCTAAGCTAAGTCTCTAAAGCCACATTGGAAATGATTCTTTTGAAAATATTTTGGAAAGAATGATTTCAAATATTTTTGTATATGAACATAAAACATAGTTACTTAATTTGTTACAATGAAATATGTTTCTTCCACCGTTGGGTATGGAAGAAAATTGAACCACATGATAAGGTGCTCATTAGGGTTCCTAATCAGATGATTAAAAATAAAACTAACACAAAATGATATGAAAATGCATATTAACATGTACATATTCGTGAAGGTTTTTCTCGGGTTGAACAAGCCCCAACTCAAAAATTAACATAAGAATAAAGAGAAAATCTCAAACCATACTCTCATTATCACCGTGCATTCACATATAATTGGAAAAATCAAACAACTATGCATGGATAATACCTTGAAACAATACAATATAAAAGGAAAGAGAGAGAGCATG
The DNA here is from genome assembly GCA_011799765.1 of Nymphaea thermarum. Classification (NCBI taxonomy): domain Eukaryota; kingdom Viridiplantae; phylum Streptophyta; class Magnoliopsida; order Nymphaeales; family Nymphaeaceae; genus Nymphaea; species Nymphaea thermarum. The sequence goes on from JAANDH010000563.1 coordinate 169,925, forward strand.
ATTCAACCATAAAATTAAATATCATTTCATCTTCTCATGCTTCCCGGTACACTCGAGCATAGCCTTTTGACTCTAAAATAGAGATTTGAAAGTTATCTCATACGGCCATGGGGAGATGAAGATGAGGGAAAATAAAGGAACCAAAATAAGGCTACATGTATGAAAAGATAGGACATGATGCAATCATAAAATGAAATATCATATCTTCTTCTCATGCTCCCGGTGCACTCGAGCATAACTTCTTGAGTTTAAAATAGAGATTGAGAGCTATTTCATATGGTCATGGAAAGTTGAAGAAAAGAGGAAATGAGAGAAGCAAAACATGACTATATAAAAGAAAAGAGATAGCATGTTTCAATCGTAAAATGAAATATCATCTTGTCTTCTCATGCTCTTGGTGCATTCGAGCATAACTTCTTGACTCTAAAATAAAGGTTTGAAAGTTATTTCGTATAGCCATGGGGAGAAGAAGAAGAAGAGAAAAATAATAGAATGAATAGAGTGGGATGTTGGTTACAAACCTATAAAGAGAATGATTTGAAGGAAAAATGATCACTCTTGCTTTAAATGATCCTAGACTCACCTTGAATAGAGCTCCCAGATGATGAAGAGGAAGCCTCCAAGAAATCTTTGGTGTTTCTTTGAAGAGTTGTAGTTTGATGAAGCTTTCTCTCAAAGTTGGAGAAGAAGGATGAGAATGCAAAGAAAAAAAAGAAGAAGAAAATAGAGGAAGAGAGCTAAAAACACTTTTAGTCCTCAACCGAGAATGCACAAGAGCTTCTCCAAGGACCAGCTCATGCCCAAGAGGAGGAAAAATGAGGGGTTTTATATAGAGTTTTGGAGCCAAAACTCAAAATTTGATTTTTTTTTATTTCATAACATTTTCATACGAATTTCAAATAATTTTGAATTATTTTCAATTTGTTTGGAAAGAAATAAGTTTGAAATGAGCATGATTGGCCATTAGACCTGCAAATTCATTTTTGAGGTGTAGGTGGGGCTAATGCCCAATAAAAATGTTCAAAAATGCCCTCAAATGATTGATTTTGAAGAAAAAATGATGCTTGCGCGCTAGGCAGGCCGCGGAAGGTGCCTTGGTAGTGCATGCGTGAGGCGATCGCGTGCGCGCGTGATGCGCAACTGTGCATCGCGCGACGTGCAAAAAATCAATTTTTAAAATAAAATCAAATAAAATCTGATAAAATAAAATAAAAACTATTGTTTATATAGGAAGCATAAAACACATTTTTTTATTTAAAATGTGTAAAAGAAAAGTTTTCGTTAAAAATGAGCGGCCGACTCCATTTTGGGCTACTCCGGGCTCGTTTTGAATCTAGATTGGGTTTAGGATCCGAAGATTAAATTCAAATACAGTATTTTGAAAAAATTTGGGGTGATTACAATGCATTTATCCATATTTTTAGTGTTTAAAACCCATGACTATGTTGCTTGGTTTGTTAATGAATTGTGTTTTAGATCTGAGCAAATTCAAAGTTAAATAGCGGAAGATGCAATATTTTGCTTGCTTCAAAGCAAATCTGCAAGAGATCTGGCTCTGAATCTGCTTAGTTCTCATTCCACTGTGGATCTTGGACCAGAGTTGGGCATAAATTAGATCTTGAAGCTTCAAACCACCCTTGATTTTTGGAAAAATGGCCGAGACCTTAAGAAGTTTTTTTGAGTTTAAAAGTGAGTAGAAACGTTTGAGATTATTTTGAATAATATTATCATTATACACCATCTTTGAATTTTTAGGGACAAAGAGAATGAAATAAATAAAAGAGACGTCCCTTTCTCATTTCTCTTCATCCTTGAGCTAGAGAGCCTCCATTGTTGCTTCTTCAAATCTTCTTCACCATAATTTTGATTTACATGGTGCTGTGGCCGTTTTCTGGGTGGTTTCCGCATCATCTTTCTGTCTTATCTTTTTTGTTGAATAACAGTACCAATTGGTGGCTTCTCAGAATATTTAGAAGTTTCAACTATTATTTATTTATCATATTTTAGTGGACTGGTTTTGTAAACAGCTAGCACACCCTAATTTCATTTTAACGTGGGATTAGGGTTAGTTAATGAGATGTCTTCCTTTCTTTTTCTCTCTCTCCTAAGCTGTTGTAACATGGTATGAGGGCTAAGGCTGGGCGTCAAGCCGGATACCTGGTACCCAACCCGACTTGGGACCAGAAAAAAGGGCACCGGGCTGTTAGTTATCGGGTTGGCCCGATAAGTTCAGCTCGGTTTGATAATATTTTTTAAATATATATTTAATTGATTTTATACATAGTTATAATATTTTATTATGATTAATTATATTTATATATTATTTTGTATTAAAATATATATTTTTTAATTTAATCGAGCTAGGCTCGGGCTTGAGATTTATGTGTCGGGCTGGCTCCGGGCCTGGGTTTTGGGTGTCGAGCAGACCTGATGCCCAAGCTTAATGAGAGCCAGCAAGCCCTTGACACCGACGACCAAGTCTGTTTTCCGGTGTCCTTTCTTCTCTCTTCTTCTTCACTCTTGTCTACCACTCTTCCATTCTTCTTCCCTATCTTCCACCTGCAGGTTGGTGGACAAGGAATGGTGTGGAGGAGGAATCTGATCACGCCTTGCCTATGTCCACGATCAGATCCTTTTGGGGGCAGTATGCAGGTTTAGTCGGTGTTTTATTTTATTTTATTTTTTTTAAATCAAGTCATACTGGATGATGCCTGCCAGGACAGCCATTATCGCTGTCTATATCATTCGATATTTGTTGGGGAAGTAGTGGAGTGGCTGCTGCGATAGTGCATACAGGCCTTCTAGTTGTTTCTTGATTATCTGGTTCCTTTGATTGTGTTTGCAGCCATATAGTTGTGTGCAGATTTGTCAAACGTGAGGAACAGCCTGACAACACTAGGACTCATCATGGCAAATTTTGATTAAATGTTTGAAAGTCAAAGAAAGCGCACGCCTAATTTTTTTAACTGGAATCCAGTTCCAACCATTGGCAGAGTATTTCAGGTGTCAACTCGGCTCATGTTCAGGCCTACACAAAATTAACGCGCTCCAACAGATACTGGGCTTGGTGCTCATTACTTCATCAAACAGTGCTTTACCTTAAAACGTTAAAAACTTTCATTTTTAACAATTACTTTCTGGAATTATATGAGAATGATTTACCGTGGCTTTAAAAGTACATTAAATCATGAAAACAAGTTAACTTCTTTTCTCTGCCAGATTAATTATTAGAACATACCTATACAGTGAATGACAAAATGTCGCCCTTTCTTCTAGGAAAGCATTAACAGGAAATTTAACACCAGATGTTGCGCCCAACAACTAATACCGCAAACACTGAACCTTGAACCTCGACTTGACTAGGAGAGACCTAAGGCTAAGAGTTGAGCCAACTCAGGTTCAACCCGAACTCGCTTGAAAAAATTCTGCTCGAGCTCGACTTATTTATAAACGAGCCGAGTTCGAGCTTACAAAGATTTTTATTTTATATAATATTACTAAATCTGGTTGACTGAATCACCAGTTTTAATTTTTATGGTAAAAACAATTTTTCCTCTTTTTGAATTTTGATTCACTTAGTCTTGACTGCTGTCTCTCTTTCTTCCATCGACCATCTTCACCAAATCACCGCGCTGTCGGCCGCTGCTGGCCTGCTGACCAGCACAGCAGCATCCGGCCACCGACGACCAGCCCACCAGCATCCCGTCATCCATCTCTGCCCGACCGTTTTTGGTATCAATGTGGTCCGTATCAAGTATGTTACATATCTTAGTATCTAATCTCCTCTCTCACAGTCGTCAGACTCTCTCTAACTCTCTCTCTCTCTCGTACTCTCTTTCTCTCTCTCTCTCTCTCTCTCTCTCTCTCGTGACCTCGTCCATCTCGACCATCGGACATTTACTTTGCCTCTCTCTGACTCTCTCTCTCTCACAGAGTGACCTCTGCCGAAAAGGGGTAGCGCATTGTCCAGATCTTCCACCTGGTTTGGTGATTCCTGCGGTCTGGGCCTCCCATTGGGAGCATTGTCTATAGAGCTTCTGTCTTGCTTGTCGGAAGTTTCCTCTTTACATTACTCTCTTTCTATTCTTTGATTTAAGTTCATCTCTACTTAATCTCTTTTGGATTATTCGGACGATTAGTTTGAAAGTTCCTCTCCGGTCCTAGAGAAGTCCCGCCTTATGTGTTCTATCTTTTGTCGAAATTCAGCTCTTCATTTGCTGGAAAGAAGGAGGTCATATGAGCTACTGTTTAATTGCTCAATAATTTCTCTCTTTATGTGAACTCGAAACTATCGTTGAATTTTCCCTTTCCGTTTCAAAGAGCATGATGGGGGATTGCCTTGTTTGACTTTATATCTGTATCCTTTGCATTCGTGGCCATATGCTCAGACTCCTATTACAAATTATAAGGCACTGCTTATTTGCAACAGCATTCTTGTTTTCCTTATCTTTACAATTTCTTCTTTTCATTTCATTGAAACTTGAGCTGCATAAGCATGTAATTACAACATGCACGCCTTGAAGCCAAATGCAGATAGAACAATGGCGATTCCTCTCTCTCCTCATTTTCTGTTTTTTTTTTTGAAATTAATGTGGATATATGAACCTGTCAAATTTGGACTCTCCATGATAGACATAAAGTTTTGTTTAGTTAAAAGGATAATTTAGTTGTTTTAGTAATTAGCAATTAGGAAAAGAAAGCAAAAGTTTGCCTAGGTGCTTCATAAATATGATTTATGAACCAAACCCAGATGACAAGAATGTGGTAGAATTTGCAACTGGAAACTCAGATAACTGGTGAAAGCAGTTTCATTTCTTTACTTTGCCATAACCTTTCTACCATGAAATTGATTTGAAATTTCAGCTTGAAGGGTCATATATGAAGTACCTATCATTTTGTTACATAATGCCCATGGGCCTCAATTCTGCAATGACTGGTGACTATGCAACAACTTAAGGTAGAATACCCCCTTATATGCTTTTACAGCATTGCAGGTGCTTAATGCACACTTTCCTTTAGCTTCCATCAAGCTTGTTGATTTTATGAGTGGCTTTGTTTTGCTTTTGTTTGTTCCCACTTCGAAGATGGTGATGTTTTCCTCATGTATGTTGACTTGATCTCATCTCTATGTTTTCATTATGCCGCTAGGTGACTGGTAACTATACAACAACCTGAGATAGAATACCCCCTTATATGATTTTACAGCATTGCAGGTCCTTAATGCACTTTCCTTTAGCTTCCATCAAGCTTGTTGATTTTATGAGTGGCTTCGTTTTGTTGCTTTTGTTTGTTCCCACTTTGATGATGGTGGTATTTCCCTCATGTATGTTGACTTAAGCTCATCTCTGAGTTTTCATATGCGCATAGTGCTCGACTCTTTTGTTTCACAATAAGACCTGGACGATTATCCCTAACCAACCCAATCGATAGCTTACGAGTTAAAGTCCATCCCTGGTCGGGCACAGTTTCCTTTCTTTCTTTTTCTCCCAAAAACGAAAAAAAAGGTTGGCTGCTAACAGGTTTGAAACCTTCTTGCCCCCATATGGATATTGAATAAATATGATGTCTGCTGCAGACCCATATGAGAGGTATTTAGCGCTGTCTGAAATGGAATCAGGCATCGATGCAACCCGCAACCCAGCAACTCATGTAATTTATGATGGCGGCTTTCAGAACATACCCATAGTCCAGCAACTCACGTATTACCCATAAGATGGTGATAGTAAGCTGACCAAAGTGGAACGAAGCAAGGTTGCTGAGGGGACTATTTTCCCGACCTTGAAGGCTCCGCCGTTTCTGTTGCTTTTCTTTGTTTAGAAAGCACAGATAAGTTCATGTTGCCACAGGCATTAGCATACCAGCTGGTTTTCTTCCTTTTGATCTTGAAAACACACCTCGATGATTTATTCAGAACCTGTCGCTTTTGACTGCAAGCGGTCGTTCAGTTTGTGGAATCCAAATTCAGGGTGCTGATGTTGCTTGTCCGTTTTGGTGTTAGATTAGCACTTAAACATTCTGATTAGTGTCTTGTACACGAGTTAAATGAATTAAAAAATTTCACAAGTTACATAAGTTAAACAAGTTAATGCTTACAAGATTTAACGCCTAAACTAGTTGCATGGATTAAACAAGTCAAGTTAGAGCTCGAATTTGTGTAGTCGAGTTGAACTCGGGCTTGCTATAAAGAGCTCATCTAGAGTTTGAGACGAGCTCGAGTTTTTTGAACCGAGTCGAGCTCAAGCTGGCTAAACTCAGTACTTGACTCGGCTCCTGTGCAGCCCTAAAGAGACCCTATCTATGACAAACACTCGGGGTTCATAGAGGCAAATAGGTGGCATCCGAACTGGAACCACTAAATTAACACTGCCGTTCTGTTGACCAGAAAAAATGTGATAGACCATTATCTTAAAAAAATGAAACGATCCCCACAAACAAGTTAGATGCCAAAATTTTGCACAACCATCACGCGGAAATGACAAAAGCTAAAAGGACCAGAGAGCACACAACAATCAGAAATGGCGCCTATGGCAAACAACAAAAAATCAGTGGTGGCTCTGCAAATATCAAAGAGAAGACAGTAGACTCAAACAAGTTCACCAAAACTAAAATTGACTGTTATTCACTCATCACCGGAATAGCCAAACTTTATAGAATGCAATTGGAGATCAATCAAGCCGCCTCTATAACACCCTGCTTCTGTTTTTGCCTTTTCAGAAGGAAGTCTCTATGGAATTGTCAGAGGATGAAAGACATAAATCAGAAGGAAAAACAAGCACATGACGATAACACCATACAATTGTGACCTTATTTCATTCCTATTTGGGTAAACATGCTGAACAAGTATTGCTGTTAAAATATTCATTGTGATCGAGTACAAGAAACAAGAAAGGTCACTAAAGGTCTTTCAGTTGCCGAACAGAAGACCTATTTCATGAACGAAGTATTTTTGTTCTGGGTGTAACATTATGGACGATGGACGCCTGGAAGAGATAAAAGGTGTTCATGTAGAACACTATTACATGTTCTCAGTAACATTGGCAATATGAGAAGACTGACGTTGCCCGCAATCAAACAACCACTTGGGGTGGTGTCCAACTGGAGGTCAAATTTGTCTTAAGGTTCAATGTACAACTCGCCCACTGGGAGTTGCAGGTGGAAATAACCTGCCCCTCCCGCTAGGAGTAGCCAGTGAAATAGTCTGTCTCACCCTTTCCGTAAAAGAGACTTTAAGAGTGAGAAACTCACCTACTTTTGATTGAGGGAACAAGTACTCCCCAAGAAGTATATGATATTTAAAATAATGGTCCTTTCAATGCTTGTTAGGATTAGTAGCTCTAGAAAGATTCAGTCTTTCTGGACACTTTCTCCAAGAACATAGGACCAGTCCCAGAAAAGGCATGTCCCCCTACCTAGTACAAGGGAAACGGATAAAGCAAACATCAACTTGATGATAGTGTCATAAAATAAAAACTACACAACTTCCCAGTCCATATTATCCATGCAGAGTAACAAAAAACAACGATGACCAGAATGGAAAACAGAAGTTGAATTCCCTAAAAAGATTAGGCAGTATATTCAAAAAGCAATGACGATATCGTAAACAGCAGTACTTACTTTCCTCTTAACTTGACCAAGAACATCATGGGCGCTTGCCCCATAGCCAGATTCGGCACCACCCCGACATCTCCAGTAAGGGCCAAAGATAATTTCACAAAACACAGTTAGCATATGTGATTGACAAAAGTATACCAGCCTGAAACTTTTTTAACTGGCTGCCTTTCTTTTATCCAGTTCAAGCAGCTAAAGTAAAGCACTTAAAGTCTCAACAGCCGTGTGCTTTGTTATTCCTTCAAAAGTCGAGACCATTTTTAAAAATATTTAAAGGACAACGCAAATAAAACAAAAAGCAAAACAAATACCTTTGCCCAGTAGGAGGTGTTCCGAAGCCTTTCATCAGCAAAAGTTACTTCATCTGGGCTAACCATCTGAAAATGCATTAATAGTTTTTGGTTGTGGAAGAACACAGATAAACAAAAAGTTGCATTATTGGACTAAAATACAACAAAATGCAGACTAACTACATAAATTTATTGCCGTATTTAAACATTTGCTATCTATGAAATTTTCAGGCATGAAGTGAAATGATCAATAAATTGTGGTTGCATGAAAAAAGGGAGAGTTGAAATTTGAAAGTTTAGCCTCATCTCAGGTGCATACCTCTGCTGATCCTTTCTTGTGCGTTTCAGCTGTGTAGCCCCCAAGTTCATTATCCTCAATGTTGCTATTAGCATGAACTTCACTGATATTCAAGCTAGTAACAGCTTCAGGATTTCCTTCCATGTTAGATTTCAAACCTGGCTTCAGCATGGACGTCATAACAAACTGTTTTGACTGAACTGAAAATTGTACATATGGCTGCACAGGTTCATTAACCAAGACTGATCTTTTCTTGTGTGTTTCAGCTGTGTAGCCCCCAAGTTCGTTATCCTCAATGTTGCCATTAGCATGAACTTCGCTGACATTCAAGCTACTAACAGCTTCAGGATTTCCTTCCACGTTAGATTTCAAACCTGGCTTCAGCATGGACGTAACAAACTGTTTTGACTGAACTGAAAGTTGAACATATGGCTGCACAGGTTCATTAACCAAGTCTTTGAACATTTTTTCCTTCTTGACTTGTGCAAATTCTGCATCTTTACTTTTCAAGTAACATGTTTCCTCTTTAACCATGATTTTGCCACCACCTGAAGCATCTTCAGAAGAAATCACACAACATAAATGTTTTGATTCATCAACTTGTAAATCTTTAGTAGTTGACTTCATTTTTCTCTTCTTCTCTTTAGATGTTGCAAGCGAATGATGGGGCTGCACATCAGTATCCTGTTTTGCAGTTTTATCACACACAATCTCAGCATCATCGTCATTAGTGGACTCTACACCCTCCAAGAGCAGACGATCTTCGGTTTTCACATTCCCATAATGCATACCATCAGAAGTTGATTTACTTTTCTTTTTCTTATTTTTATAGCTCAAACATGTCTCATTCAATGAAATTATTGTATAGCTCGAACCTTTTAAAGCATTCACATTTTCCACTTCGGATGAAGGAAATTCATTGAATTTCTCAGCATATTCCTCCTGAGATGCTTTACCTTGATTTTGAGAGGCATCTTCTTCTTGAGAAGTTTTCCTTTTCTTTTTCTTTCCATGTTTACGCAGTGCTAGTGGCACAATCGCATCTTTAGATTTGCCATCCAACCCCGCACAGACAGACTTAACATTCTCCAATTCATCTCCCAAGTTACCAAACTTGCGAGATTTCTCATTCTCAGATTGTTTAGTATCTTCAACATTGGAATTATCAGAAGTCTTGCTGCATTTCTTTTTCTTCTTTTTACTTGCTGGATGCATCTCATTCAAGTCGTCAACTTCAGGGCCAAAGAAATTTAACATGTCTATCTCAATTCCATTACTTCCCTTTCTGTTGTTCACTTCCTCAGATGCAATGACTTCATTTTTGCCCCCATTTATTTGAAGGCCACCAAGTGAATCTACATGTCATTTCACATCATGTCAGAAGAACTTGGTAAGACAGTGCATATAACAATGAGTAGCTGTGCATGGTGGTTGGTAAGATGTATTTGAGCTTGTGTGAAAACTTACAGTTATGGCAATAAAGCAAATCCAACATGGTAAACATCATACTGTAGTCACCAACTTCTACAAAATATTGAAAACATCCTAATAGTATTGGCAATTTGGAGACAGGCAACAGGTGTTACAGCAAAATGCAGAAATTTTCAGAACATGAATTCATAATCACGAAAGTTTGTGATAATAACACAATTTTTTTGTAATTAAAAAAATTATAGATTACTATTGTTATTTGTTTGGCTTTTATATCTTCAACATCTCCTTGTTTCTCTATCGTTATGCAAAAGAGGTGCAGTATTTATTATCTAAAAGTTCCCCTGTTCCTATTTTATTTACCAATTTTAGAACTTCCAATAAGAATGCCTACTTTTCCAATGAAATTCAAGAAAAAGCATTGCTAGGAAGTTGCGGAGAATGGATAACTGCATAACCACTTTGTTTGTTGAGCTCCAGAAGGCAAGCGAAAAAGCTGAACAGCAGCGTCTCAGCTCACTTACCGCTTTTACACCTGGTCTCATTGAGTTGAACAACTAACTTATGAAAGTAGCCAATTCAATTTCTAAGGTAAAGGCATCCTTGGTAGTGGAAAGCATCTGCTTGGGAAAGAAGATTTTATCTAAAAGAAACATGCCTATACAAACTTCTAGCTAAGATTTTTTTCTTGTTTGACAACAAAAAGAAAAATGGGAAAGGAAAACACAAGTAGAACAGAATACCTAGCAGCAAAAACTCTGCTATCAATAAAATTCTATGTCACAACAATGCGGGGTGCGGGTGAGAATGCAGCAATTTTTTAAAAAAAGTTAGGTGCAGGTGCGGCGATGATGTATATTAATTATCTATGTTTATATATAAATTTTTTGTACTAGAACTAGTTTAGTCATGTGCACATTTAAAATCAGTTTGTCCCGGTTCAGTTAGCTAACCAAACCAGACATGGTGTGTTGAAGAAGCACCAACATCAACACGGGTACGGCAAACATGGCAAACATTAAGAAGCATCCAAGTGAGATAGATAATAAAAGCATATAGGGGCCTTTTATTTGCCTCATGACTTTTGTTTCTCACTTCAACATTATTTACCACTTTCCCAACTTCAAACATGCCTAAGAATATCATAACAACTCCAAGTAGTCGATGAGATACCTTTCTCTTTTAAACCACTGAACTGTCCATCAGTAGAAAGGGCACTGCAAAATTGTCAATGAGATATTAGGTTATAAATAGAAAAATACTCTGATGAAAAATGCAAGTCCTTAATGTCTAAGAACAATAAGGCAGATAGATGATCATAAAAGGAAGAGAAGGTCCTTTCTTAGAAATTATGTGTAAATGGTGCAATTGCAGAGACAAGAGTACTATCCCATGTTAACTTCTACAGAAATGGTGCATGGGAACAAAGGAACTGCATATCACATACTTAACTAAAGAAGCAGAAATCAATTTTTTGAGCCTATTCACTTAAACAAAGCACAGAAATCATGTAAGCACATGCAAGAGTGTTGATATTATTCTTTCCAAATAAAGAAAGGAAGAGGGAAGAAAGAAAGGAAAGATAGAGGGAGAATAGTTAAAATTCCTACTTCTAGTCCCACTTTAAATAAAACTTAGGTTTGAGAAAAAATATCAGTAAGATATACATACTTGATCAAAATTATATGTCCCATTGGTCTGGTTTAGACAGTTGATGGTTTAAGGAAAAGCAACACTCATACCCAAAAATATGTTGTTTTTTAACCATTCCACTCAAGTTGGAGCATGTATATATATCATGCTCAGCTTTTTAGAACACATGCAAAAACCTGACCATGCAATGGGCTTAGTAAAAACATCAGCAACTTAATACTAAGAAACTACATGCCCTTACAAATAATTAACAAAGAAGCTGCCAGTTTGGTGAATTGGCAAAAACCATTAAAAAACTTTTTAAAAATAAATGTATAATGTATAAATAATAAAAAATAAAAACTTATAAATATATTAAAAACTTGAACTGGTTCAAATTGAATCGATCTGCAATCAATTTTATTCAGGATCGGCATATTCAGGCCAAATGGCCTCATTCTCATGTCATTTTGTCAGAGTACATGGGCATCAATAAACAAGTGTACTAAAGTAATGCCCACTACTGCCAAGGCAAGCTATGCCACCCAGCCGAAGGGTATAACATAAAAGAAAATGAAATATTTTTAATCCCATAATGATATTATATCAGCAGAATTTAAAAAAAAATTATGATTAAAAACTATTTTAAAAGGTACATTCTGTCGCTAAAAACCATGATCAGGAAAGTGTCATTGAAATGCCTATAGAGGTGCAATTTTTACCGTGTATGTGTATTGCGGTGAAATTTTCAGCAATGCATCTCGCAACACAACGGATTCAAATTTTACTGGCTATACATTAGGTCCGAGTCATTGAAAGGGCCTATACCGGTGATGCATTCACAAGAGTAGGTCTATACTCTATAGAATGAAAACGACCGGTGATGTTAATAATGGTCCACCACCAATGAAGCGTGAGTAAAAAAGCATATAGAAAATTCTGTTAACCTTAGTTTTCATTTGCCTTCACTTCCTTCTCACACAATATGTTCTTCATTGTTCAATTGGGGAATCTGATGGAGAGCTTAACTTTAGGAAGTTGCCTAAGTGGGATAGGGGGAGGACGGCGCACGAGGTTGACCTAAGGGGTTAGGGTTTGGACTTGGCTGGTCTCGCCAAGATGAAGCACCTAGGAGGTGACATGTGGCCAGATGAGGAGCCACTAAAGATTGCGCTAGGAAGGAGCTAGCGATAAGGAAAGGAGGATCGCCTCTTTCCTAAAGAATAGGAGAGGAGATCGGTGGAAGATCCTTGGCGATATGGATGTGGGCCAAGGGGACGCACTCGAGATCTCACGAGCTCTCGATAGGTGACACGTGGAAGAGATGTGTGGCGGGGAGGAGGTGCGGATTTGGCAAGGGCACAAGGGTCAAATGGGTTGGCGACAAGATAGGGAAGGCTAAGGGGACGCACCAAGGGTTTCCAAAAGTGTAGAAAAGGAAACTGCGTGGAGTCTAGGTGGATGCCGCGTGGGACCTGGCTGGTGACGTGGCTGATGAGGTGGCGAATGAGGTGGCAAGAGGGCTGGCGAGATGAGGACACGTGGATGGATGGAGGGCTAGGGCAAAACGCAGGGTAGGGTTGACTAGAAGAAAAGCATGCCAAAAAGGAAAGTGGATGGTGCGGCTAGGGGTTTCCAAGAACATAGGGGCGCGAGATCCAAAGGGGATTCAAGGGCTGACACGTGGCTGGCTAATGATTGGCAATAGGCTGGATGGGTGACACGTGGAAAAACGGATGGCGGGGATGAGGCAAGGAGGGACTTACCCGGAATAGCATCAGCGGCTAGGGAACTTGCACTTGGGACGCCGGCGGCTAGGTTTCCACTCCGAGACGAATTTGACCAACGTACCCTTGATGTTTCTGGCCGGGACCCTGATGGGGACGAGGGCAGACTTGTCCTTCACGCCGGGAGTTGCAGCGGTGGCCGGAAAAGGAGCAGCAGCCACCGGAATTCTGATTTTCTGGCGAGAGCCGGTCTTCACTTGAACTTTGTCCGATTAAGGCCAAAATCGGATATCTTGTACTACTTTTGATGGCGATTCTTCTGCGCTAATCACTAAACTATTATCTCGTCCAGATCTTGTATTTTTGCTGGGTTTGTTGCTGCTGGACCGTGAGATCAAGGGGGAAGAGTCGAGGCCGATATCGATGATTCTTGAGATCTTTCACCGCCAGTTCTTCTTCAAAAACTCTTAGGTAGAGCCGAGGGAATAGGGGCCGGTTCTAGACCTTGTAAGAGAGGGTCTAGGGGAGGTTTTACTGCCTACTGGCTAGCCTTTCAAAGCGTTGTACCTTCATTTCTAATTTGACTTCCTGTTTGAATCCAACTGTTACTTCAACACTGACACTCTGACTCTGTCGAAATCAAACTGACACTGACACTGCCTAGTCTGGCCAACACGCTGCTACTGCTGCTGCCCGTGTGTTCGTAGGCAAGGGAGACGGGTTGGCCCACCTACTGCTGCACTACACCTAGTGCCTCGGCAGTCACACCGCACTCTTGGCCGGGCTCAAGGGGAAGAGCCTAAATCACCACACCTGCCTGGTGTCTCGGTGACGCACCTCGAGTTTGGCTACCCTCGGGCGTACGAGGTGTACAACCTTATACTTGCTAAAAGAGAGCAAGCCAAGTTGTGAACAACACTAGAGAAAACTCTGCGGAAGACCAAGGAAAACCGAAAATTGATTGGGAAGAAAACAACTGCCTGAATATCAGAAATCTGCCAGAAAGGGAGAGACAACCGGCCCAAACCGGACAGAAACCCTCCAACTCGGTACCTTACGCCGCAGCAAATGGAGGAATTGAGGCGCAAAGGATTGTGCTTCAGATGTGAAGAAAAATGGGATAAGAACCATCAGTGTAAGTCCTTTCATCGACTTCAACTGGTGGAAGACAGTGACAGTAGTTCAGAGAGTGATTCGAGTTCTAGCTCCTGCAGCATTTCCACGACTCGCCAGCTGCAGGGCATGAAGGGATCGCAAAGACCGTCCGTAGAGTCAAGGCCCAGTTCTGGTGGCAAGGACTTAAGGCCGACGTGCAAAGTCATATCCGCCAATGTACAGTTTGTCAGAGGGAGAAGTATGAGGTAATCAAGCCTCCTGGACACCTCAATCCCCTCCCGATTCCCACCAAGCCATGGATGGACATTACCATGGATTTTATCGACGCCATGCCTTGTTCAGAAGGGAAAGAGACAGTTCTTGTTGTGGTGGATAAACTGACGAAGGACAGTCATTTTGCACCATTGCCACAGATGTACCAAGGGCCAACGGTGGCCAACGTCTTCCAGGAGTATGTCGGTAAACTTCACGGAATGTCTCAGACTATCGTCTGCGACAGAGATTCAATCTTCATGAGTGCATTCTGGAAGGAATACATGAAGACTATGGCTTCGGTTCAGTACTACTCATCACCCGCAAACCGACGGGCATAGTGAGATTGTTAACCGGTCCCTAGAGACATACCTTCGTTGCTTCGCGGGAGAAAGGCCCAATTCATGGGTCAAGTTTTTACTGTGGGCATAGTGGTCCTACAACACTAGTTGGCACTCGTCTACAGGAATGACTCCCTATGAGGTAGTCTACGTCTTTCCGCCTCCCATGATACCCTGTTATGAAGGAGGCACAGCATCAGAGGACAACGTAGACTGTGAGTTGCGCACTAGAGAGGAGGTTCTGGACTCCTTAAAGCAGAATATGGCTAAAGCACAGAACAGGATGAAGCAAGTGTATGACAAACGCAGAAAGGACCGAGAGTTCGAAGTAGGGCAGTACGTATGGTTAAAGAGGCTTCCCCTTAAGCAGAAGTCTCTAATGGGGCTACCCTATTCAAAACTTCTTCCCCGTTATTATGGGCCATATCCAGTCTTGTCTTGCAGAAGGTTGAAAAAGCGACATATCGTTTGGGATTGCCAAGAGGGGCACAAGTCCACCCCGTGTTCCATGTAACTCACCTGAAGCCACATCACGGAGATGTGCCTACTATTGCGGAGCATGTGCCTGACCAGATGCCCACGCCTTACAGGATCCTCAAGCATCAATACGTACAAAGGCAGGGCAGAGCTAGACATGAAGTTTTGGTCGAATGGGAGGGTCCCGATCAAGGAACCTCTTGAGAAGAATTTGGGACAGTCGCTCATCGTTTCCCCTCTGAAAACGCTCGAGGACGAGTTCAATTTAAGGAGGGGGGATCTGTTATGGACACACTTGTAGGTCCGAACCCAGAAGAGGCCGAGCAGGCCGAGCCTAATAGAAAGAAGCGCAAAGCGTCGGACATGTGGGCTCAATCTCTTCAGAGCTTAACCGAAGTCCCCAGAGAGGTTAAAGGAGCACCAGAACCGGTTGCAGTGGGTGGAGCGGGCGGAGCAACAAGGTCCAGGTGTGTGCTTGAACAGGACGATCCTCAAGGTTTCCCTGAGCTAGTTGAAGGACTCACCAAGTTAGAAATGTCCGAACCCAGCACGAGTCCAGTTCCCCGGTCCCTTGAGGCGGTTTAGGACCAAGAGTCTTAGGCAAATGGCTAAGTCACCCAGACCCAGATCCGAAGTGCGGGCGGATCCCCGCACGAGGTCCCCACCCTAGGCTCACAAGGCTCAGGGGCGATCCACCTTTACTTGGGCGCTAGGCCCGATTTCCTTCTTATGCTCCTTGCTTACGCATTTTGGATTTGGATCATAGATTAGACCTAGCAGGGCGGGTTGTGCTCTGTATCACTTTGTAAATGGGTCTTGGGTAGAGGAACCGGTTCGTCACTTGTGAACCGAGTCCATTTAGAAACTGTATATATTGTTTTAGATCCTTTTGTAAAGCATGCTTTTTGAGAATTAAGGAATCATTTGTGCTTTTGCACTCTCTCTCGCACTCCCCCCTGGTGTGGCGTGTTCCTTTTCCCTCCTTGCGTCCCCTTTCCCCCACGGCGCTCTACCTTTCACCCGAACCTCCTTGGTGTATTCCGACGTCTCCCTAGGCGAAGGCATCATCTTCTTCAACCGGCGGGCTTCCTCCTCTTCCTCCTAATCCCTTCTTCGGTCTACCTTAACCCCTCGGCCCAAAGATCGATGGCAAAGGACTTCTCCACGGCTCTGGCGGTGAAGCAACTCCATTGACCACGTAAGTACCCCGCTAGCAAGCTTGATTCCCTCGGTACCTTCTCTTGGATCACGCAAGAGTTGAGAGGCCGAGGTAATCCCCGGGAAGCTTGAAGAAGTTCGTGCGAGCGGACTCCCTCAAGAACGACGGCTTCAAGAGGTTAGTACTTTGGGAATTTGTATCGGATTTAGGGATCTTGTTGGGCGTGATCTATTAGTGGTTTTAGTCTTCGGCCTAGGCCTGATTCACGGTGTAAACCGTGGGTTAGATCTTACAAGGTCTAGAACCGGCCCCTATTCCCTCGGCTCTACCTAAGAGTTTTTGAAGAAGAACCGGCGGTGAAAGATCTCAAGAATCATCGATATCGGCCCCGACTCTTCCCCCTTGATCTCACGGTCCAGCAGCAACAAACCCAGCAAAAATACAAGATCTGGACGAGATAATAGTTTAGTGATTAGCCCAGAAGAATCGCCATCAAAAGTAGTACAAGATATCCGATTTTGGCCTTAATCGGACAAAGTTCAAGTGAAGACCGGCTCTCGCCGGAAAATCAGAATTCCAGTGGCTGCTGCTCCTTTTCCGGCCACCGCTGCAACTCCTGGCGTGAAGGACAAGTCTGCCCTCGTCCCCATCAGGGTCCCGGCCAGAAACATCAAGGGTACATTGGTCAAATTCGTCTCGGAGTGGAAACCTAGCCGCCGGCGTCCCAAGTGCAAGTTCCCTAGCCGCTGATGCTATTCCGGGTAAGTCCCTCCTTGCCTCATCCCCGCCATCCGTTTTTCCACGTGTCACCCATCCAGCCTATTGCCAATCATTAGCCAGCCACGTGTCAGGCCTTGCCATCCTAGTCCCAGCCGAGAATCCCCCCTTGGATCTCGCACCCCTATCTTCTTGGAAACCCCTAGCCGCACCATCCACTTTCCTTTTTGGCATGCTCTTCTAGTCAACCCTAGCCCGCGTTTTGCCCTAGCCCTCCATCCATCCACGTGTCCTCATCTCGCCAGCCCTCTTGCCACCTCATTCACCACCTCATCAGCCACATCACCAGCCAGCACCCACGCGGTGCCACGCGGTCTCCCACGCGGCATCCACCTAGACTGCACGCGGTTTCATTTCCTACACTTTTGGAAACCCTTGGCGCGTCCTCTTAGCCTTTCCTATCTTGCCGCCAGCCCATTTGACCCTTGTGCCCTTACCAAAACCGCACCTCCTCCCTGCCCCACATCTCTTCCACGTGTCACCCATCCAGAGCTAGAGAGATCTCGAGTGCATCTCCTTGGTCCACCCCCAAATCGCCAAGGATTCCTCACCGATCTCCTCTCCTATTCTTTAGGAAAGAGGCGATCTTCCCTTCCTTATCGCTAGCTCCTCCCTAGCGACTTCTATAGTGGCCCTTGATCTGGCCACGTGTCCCAATCTCGGCGCTCCAATCTTGGCACGACCAGCCAGGCCCTTGATCTGGCCACGTGTCCCAATCTCGGCGCTCCAATCTTGGCACGACCAGCCAAGCCCTAAACCCTAGCCCGTTAAGTCTTCCTCGCGCGCCGTCTCAACCTCCCCATTAGGCAACTCCCCTAGGTTTCGGCCCTCTGTCCTAAACCGACCACCACCTACTCCCTTAGCCAGATTAGGCAACTTCTAGCTGCCGCCCCACCCTTCTTTCTCACCTATCCTTAACGAAACCCTAAGGCCACGCGCCTAGCTCGTGGGCCCCTCTCACCCAGCACCCGGACCCACCTCCACTCGGTCCAACCTAGTCTATAGCCTACCCTCGTAGTCAAACCCGAGCTAGCCTTTTGGTCAACTTGACCTACTTAAGCCCACCTACTAGTTAGGCATCCCACTTCCCCACCTAAGCTCATCTCGCCCAAGCCAACCCTTAACCCCCTTTTGACTAGACCCAGCCTACCTATAGAGCCCACTCTGTCCAAGCCAACCTGAGCCTTAGTTAGGCCTAGGTCTAGTCGATTAAGCTAGCATCCTCGCTAGTCTCTCCGGCCCCTCTCTCGGCCTTTTCCCCTCTTCCGTCGGCCATCTTCCGACGTCCGTGGCCGAGCCACACAAGTTGTAAGGCAGGTAGGCGTTGCCGACCCGCGGCTCCAGCCCCCCTCGTCACTCCCGGCCATCCTACAGGCCACGGCCCTAGCGACAAGCGGTCGCTCCTCTCGGCGCAAGGCAACAAGCGGTTGCCCTCATCCGCATATCTCACGCCGGCATTCTAGATCGTAGCGGCTCATCCGTGGAGGCTCTCCTCAAGCGGCCTTCTTGAACCGAAGTTGCAATACCCGGGACTAGGTCTTCTCCCGTGGTGACTGTCCGGCTTAGCCAAGTACAATTTTCGTTGGTATTGACTCTTTTCCCCCTTGTAGCTTCCGGGGTGATAGTTCTCGCTTTTGCATTAGGTAGCATCTAGTTTGCTTGATTTGTTGCTTTAGCCCGGCTCCGGCCTTGGCTCTTGATCGTGGTACCTCGGAGGCGCAAGCGCCAAAGACACGACCACAGAGAGCTCGACCTTCCTATTTGGGAACGGGCGTGGTTTGCACATTAGCTTGTGGTTTGGTGTGGTTTGTGGAGTGAGTTGTGAGTGATTTGCATTGTATCGAACGTGATTTGTACGATCTCACACCCACTTAGTCTTTTGTAGTAGGTTTGCCTTAGTTAGGTTTTTGGGTTACCCCTACTTGTAATCATGTCCTATTGGGTTTTGCACCAGGGTCCTGTCCGGCCGGGTAACTCTTTGTATTAATTTGTTTAGAATTTTTGGTTTTTAGATCGATCCTCAAGTAGGTCTTGGGAACTGATTCTCAATTGGTTCGGACTTTCTAGTCACAACCGGTAGGGTCCTAACAGGGGGAGGGGAGAGAGCAGCAATATTTATGGTTTATATTAACTAAAGGTCTTTCGAATCTGATCTAAGATAAAAGAAATAAGGGTCTGATTTTAAATCCACGAGTACAATAGTTTGGGACTACAGCTGACTGTGCCAAGTAAGAATTATAGTGTTTTAGGAAGCAGAGGGTATGGACTGGCCATGTAGGCTGCAAGCTTAGGTTAACTACTAAAACGGGTAGGTTTTGAGTTGATTAACCACTAGATTATCATAAGTTCTGCAAATCATAGCTGCAGTCAAAAGGTAAAGTTTCATCTTTAAACCATTGATTAACCGATAAAAATGACATGTATAGTACATGTAAACTCTAACAAAGATGAGGAAATAAGTTACCTTTTACCACAAAAAACCCGACTTGTGTAACAAAGTTGATCTACACATAAAAAGGAAAAGGTGTAAACGTGCTTTAATCTATTTACATTACTTAATATAATAATTCACACACAAGATTACTGGCTTTCAGGTTAGATTTTTATCAAAATAATAGATAAAAGGAAGAAAAAGAAAAGTGGTCAAAATATCAACACAACTTCCCAGTCATTTTATCCATGCAGAGGAAAAAACCACCAAGGACCAAAATGGGGAACAGAATTTTAATTCCCTAAAAAGATTAAGCAGTATATTCAAATAACAGTGATGATATGGTAAAGAGTAGTGTACTTACTTTCCTCTAACTTGACCAAGAACTTCTTGGGCCCTTGCCCCATAGCCAGATTTGCCACCACCCTGACATCCCCAATGAGGGCAAAGAAAATTTCACAAAACGCAGTTAGCACATGTGATTGACAAAAGTATACCAGCATGAAATTTTATCAATTGACGGCCTTTCTTTTATCTAACTCAAGCAGCTAAAAGTAAAGCACTTAAAGTCAACAGTCGTGTGCTTTGTTATTCCTTCAAAAGTTGAGAACCTTTTTAAAAATATTTAAAAAGCAAAGCAAAATGACCGCATCATAAACCCAAATAAGAAAAAAGAAATACCTTTGCCCAGTAGGAGTTGTTCTGAAGCATTTCATCAGCAAAAGTTACTTCATCTGGGCTACCCCTCTGAAATGCATTAACAGTTTTTGGCTGTGGAAGCACATAAGTAAACAAAAAGTTGCATTATTGGACTAAAAGACATCCAAGTGCACACTAACGACATAAATTTATTGCCATATTTAAAAATTTGGTATCTATGAAATTTTCAGCCATGAAGTGAAATGATCAATAAATTGCGGTTGCATGAAAAGAGGGAGAATTGAAAATTGACATTTTTGGCTCATCTCAGGTGCATACCTCTGTCAATCCTTTTGAACCTTTCTTGTGTGTTTCAACTGTGTGGCCCCCAAGTTCTTTATCCTCAATGTTGTCATTACCATGAACTTCTCTGGCATTCGAGCTACTAACAGCTTCACAACATAAACAATCAGAAGTTGATTTTATTTTATCGCTCAAACATGTCTCGTTCAATGAAACTGTATAGCTCGGACCTTGTAAAGCATTTACATTTGCCACTTTGGATGTAAGAAAGTCATTGAATTTCTCAGCATATCCCTCCTGAAATGTGTTACCATGATTCAGAGAGGCATCGTCTTCTTGACAAGTGTACGACTTTTTTTTCTTTTTCTTTTCATGTTTAGGCTCTGCCAGTAGCACAATCGCATCTTGAGATTTGCTATCCAACCCAGTGCATACAGACTTGACATTCTCCAGTGCATCTCCCAAGTTACCAAACTTGCAAGACATCTCATTCTCAGCTTGTTTAGTATGTTCAGCATTGCAATCATCAGAAATCTTTGTGCGTTTCTTTTTCTTCTTCTCTTTGCCTGCTGGACGCATCACACTCGAGTCATCAAGTACAACAGTGTTACTGTGGTCACCTTCTAGGCCACAGAAATTTAACACGTCTATCTCAATTCCATTACTTCTCTTTCTGTTATTCACTTCCTTAGATGCAATAGCTTCACTTTTGCCCCCATATATCTGAATGCCACCAATGGAATCTACATTTCATTTCACATCATGTCAGATGAACTTGGTAAAACAGAAAGTGCATATAGCAATGAGTAGTTAGATGCAATAACTTCACTTTTGCCCCCATTTATCTGAATGCCACCAAGTGTATCAACATTTCATTTCACATCATGTCAGATGAACTTGGTAAAACAGAAAATGCATGTAATGAGTAGTTATGCATGGTGGTTGGTATGATGTATTTGAGCATGTGTGAAAGCTTACACTCAATGGCAATGAAGCCAAAATCCAGTGTGGTATACATCATATTGTAGTCACCAATTTCTACAAAAATATTGAACATATCCCAATAGTTCTTCAAAATAATAAAAATATCCCAATAGTATTGGCAATTTGGAGTCATGAAACAGGTGTTACAGCAAAAACTATATTCAGATATAATCACAAACTTTTTTGATAATAGCATATTTATTTGCAATTAAAAAAAATTATAGGTTACTATTATTATGTGTTTTGCTTTTATATTTTTGACAACTCCTTGTTTCTCTATCATTATACAAAAGAGGTGCAGTATTTATTTTTTAAAAGTTGGTCCCTTGTTCCTATTTATTTACCAATTTTAGAACTTTCAAAAATTTGAGAATGCTTACGTTGCCAATGAAATCCAAGAAAAAGCATTGTTGAGAAGTTGCAGATTGTTGCAGCGGAGAAGAAAAGAGAGAGAGAGAGAAGCTGTCGTGAGATTGAACCAAAAGAACTTCTTCTTACGATAACCCTTATCTCTCTTATAAAAGAGATTAGGGTAGAAAAGGGATTTACAAAATAACTCAATAGAAAATAAGGAAAATATTAAAGAGGTCTTATAACTCTTTAATATTACAAGGAACCTCCTA
>JAANDH010000564.1:0-68525 GCA_011799765.1 Nymphaea thermarum
GTGTTGGAGTAGTCCCATCAATGTGTCCATACAATCTATGGCTTTTAATAAATGGGACAATTTGACGTTTCCACGTCAAATAATTGCTATGGTTCAGTTTTTGAGAGATGAGTTGAGAGAGGAAACTGGAGGATAGAAGAGAAGGGGTCGGCTGATCCATGACTGATTAGAGAGGATTAGGGCAAATTGTAGCAGCCGACGGCCAATGCAGCCGTACATTGCTTGATCTTTATTATTAAAACATGACCTAAAACAGGTTACAACAAAAGGAATAAAACATAAGGTATTTACAAGAGATGCCATCACCTAAAGTGTTTAGGCGTGTAATGAGAAGAAAGTGGATCGGGTCTGAACAGACCCGCTCCAAAATACATACAAACTTAACACAATGAGGTTTATGTCAAAATCTGGCTCTTGAAGTGCCTAGGATTGCTAGGCATTAGTCCTTGCCTTTCAGCAATCACCTTATTGCCTGTATCTATGTTATCCACTATCATTGTTGTCCATAGCATCTTTTCCTTTCATCTATCGCTTCCTTACAGCAACACTATTGTGTACTGCAATATTTATTTGCAGGCCATTTTGTAAGTATCACAATGTTTTCTCACTTTCTGATAAAATGGTTTTGTTTTTTTCCCCTTCTTCTGAGCAACAAGATTCACAACATTTTCAACATGTTGCTCATATAATATATATATATATATATATATATATATATATATATATATATTTATTTATTTATTTATATTTATTTATTTATTTATTTATTTATGTATGTATGTATGTATGTATGCATGTATCATTCACCTATATGGAAGAGGAGGAGGAAGCATATACACCAAGCTCACCTCCATTCCTACAACCAAG
The DNA here is from genome assembly GCA_011799765.1 of Nymphaea thermarum. Taxonomy (NCBI): domain Eukaryota; kingdom Viridiplantae; phylum Streptophyta; class Magnoliopsida; order Nymphaeales; family Nymphaeaceae; genus Nymphaea; species Nymphaea thermarum. Next base: position 868 of record JAANDH010000564.1, read on the forward strand.
AGATTTTCTTGGGCAGGGATTTATTTATTTATTTATTTATGTATGTATGTATGTATGTATGCATGTATCATTCACCTATATGGAAGAGGTGGAGGAAGCATATACACCAAGCTCACCTCCATTCCTACAACCAAGAGACTTTCTTGGGCAGGGAGGTCTGGGAGGAAGTGATGTGCGACCCCTCCCCTTTCTTCCTAACTGCATCAGAAAAGGCAAGAAGCTATGTGAAAGTGCCATCATTCACTTTTTTTACAATTTGAACGAGGTACATCATACTGGAAATTTCAAGATAAACGTACAAATGTATTTATATATGTGTTCATTATACTTTGGTAGTTGTTTGGAGTCTTTGGACATAACATGTCTATATTGGACATCTAATTGACTGTGTACTTGGTGAGTCCAAACCCGCACATCTGTCTGGCCATGTTGCCATGAGTTTAGTGCCTTCCTAGGTGAGTCCTCATGACATAGGTACAAGGTCATTACTCAACAAAAAAGAAAATCCGTGTAAGTTTCTTTGCCTTTGAAAGTGAAAATGTGCTTGCACACCTGAAATTTATGAAAACCCCTCTAGCTTCAAGTTTAGACTGGCTATCAATTTTTTCTTTCAAAGGTGCAATTGATAAAGTGTGTACAGGTGCTTAGAGCCTGTACAAAAATCAAACAGGAAAGGGTTCAGACCTTCTCCCTACTGGTTAAGATATGTCCCATGTGGTATTGTATCAATTACTGGTTATGAGAGAGACTGCCTGATGAGGATGAAGAATAAGAAAAGTGGAATGAGTAGCAAACTGGGGTGGTACAATGTTAATGTTCATTGCTTATTCAAGTTTACTCCCTCAGGTATTAGAAAATTACCTTTGCAGTCACCTGTGAAAGATTATCTTGTGTGACAAGAACAATGTTATCCTTCTGTGCGTGCTCCAATAAAAGATAGTCTTTGGAAATAGTTGTAGTAGTATCATCACATAATTTGTCACAAACATGTGCATTTATGCTTGTGGACATGCACAGGTATTTGCACATGCACAAGCTTTGCAAGGTGCACACTTGGACGTGCATATTTTTTCTTGTGCTTACTTTTCAGTTGTTTGTGGTATTTTACTTCCACTTCATCAATTAACCTGTTTAACTTATGAAGTTTTGTAAAGTTAGTCCTTTTTATGTTGACTTCTGTCACTTTTACATTGAAGTCTTCACATAATTTATCTGTAGCATCTGAAGGAGCTGAACTGTTATTTTCAAGTTCACTTCCCATGGTTAAGCATGTGATAGAGGCAGCATTCAGACGGAAAGACAGGAGTAAGCAGTTAGTGAGTGCCTGCCATTTTGTGCATTTGCCCCTTCGTAATTCTTTCTTTTGTAGGTTTTGATCTTGTTTTTTTGATTTGTTGGCTCATCAAAGACTAAGAGATCTCTTTATTGTATGTTTTTACATGTTCATTCAGTGACACAATACTAGGATGTGTGTAGGTTATCTTTAATTCATATAAGAATAGTTTTCCAAATTTTCTGGAAAATGTTCACTTAAATCTGGGACCATTATTTTTATTTCTTATAGAGGATATATTCAAAAAGATATGGAGAGAAGCTCTATCACTTTATGTATTCTTTCAATGTTGAGCTGACGGTAGAGAAGATCAATGAACCATGTCAAATTGGTGATCCATGTATATCTGAGAATATGTTGAATTTAGTTGCAGTCATCAGCTTCATCTTTTCAACACAATCCCCATGTGATACTTCCTGCATGGAAATTAATATTCAATGCCTTATTTTTTGTAGCATAATACTTTCATTTCATAATTTCAGATAAAATACATTCAGCAGGCATATGATGTTTTGAAAGAAAATGACTGGGCTTTCCTGAGACCCTGTTCAAGATTGTAAAGACACATAAATATCAGGTTGCAAACTATGTCCAACTAGGCACCATCGTTACATGGGTATTCCTTTTTGGTCGACACCATATCGACCTTAAATAAATACTATTCAGTTGAAATCTTAGAGGTCTATGTGAAAATGGTTATGGACCTAGTTTTCCATTGGTCTTTTTAATGTCTTACAGTATGTTACTAAAACAGTTACGCCGTAATGCTTGACTGCTCTTTTTATATATGATCAGGCAGCTTTACATGCCCTTGGAAATATTGTCGGTGAAGGTAGACCAGCAGACCATAAGTTGTTAAGCGATCCTTCGGAAGAGCGTCTTCGTCAATTGATCTATGAGACAGTTTCTTCTAGTTCCAAACTGACACCATCGGTTGATCCATTGCTATTACCCACTTATTATTTCATATTTGCTTCTGCACAACTGCATGTGTTTGTTTTTTAAGGTTTTGCAGTATGTCACACAAGTGTTTGTCTTTTTGTCGCTTTTGTAGGGGCTGCTTCTTTCAGTTCTGCAACAGGATCCTGAAATTCGGTTGGCAGTAAGCATTCTTTACACTTCACTTTATTTTCGTTTACATTTTGAAACGTGAACACATGCACACATGTTTTTTTGTAGTTTGATGTTTTCACATTTATCTTCATTCCTGAACCCCTCCTCTTCTCTGGGCCAACTCAGATGAGATGAAAGTGTCCTAAAATTTTTCCCAAATTTTTTGGTTCAACTGGCCAGGTAGGTCACAGTTCTGGCCTGGGTTATCTTCTTCAGGCCCCATGTTTTCCATGAAGGCTCCCCAGGCTTTAGGAATTCACTCTGGTTATATCGAGCCTGGATTAAATTGCTTGGACGAGGTCAAATTCCATCTCCCTTGAATTGGATACTTCATCCTGTCTCTGGCCAGTCTATCAACATAATTTTTGCCAAGCATATATGCATCCAATTTCTTGTATAAACTTTGCTATTCTCAAGTGTGATAGGTCGTGCCAAGCCTTGCAAAGTTGAGGTCCAAGCTATCAGCTGTAAGCTCAGTTTTTACTCTCAATCTCTTCAGTGAAGTTTCCTTCTTCTCAAGGAGACAAGTGGTTGTCATTTTAATTTTTTCTTCTTTTCATTTTCAAATCAGATGTCAGCATGAAGTTTTTTTTTCTGTATATTTAGGATAAAGTTTCCTGACGATGGTGAATGCAAGTTAAAATGCTGATTCATTAGTCTGATGCATAAATAATTTTTCATGTATTGTAAGCACGTGTAGCCAATAAATTTTGTGGTCCTTGTCCTATATCCACATCGAACCTATTCTTCATAAAAAAATTGACCAATTACTGAATATCTGTTTTCTATTACAGGCTTATAGAGTGATCACTGGACTTGTTGTTCGGTCTTGGTGCCTTTTGGAGGTTTGCTTGAAGCATGAAATTATAGACATCATTACTGATGCTTACTCGGAGACGACAAAATATGGTTTGTCCTTATAGTTACAGAAATACACCTTTTCTAGATTCCCATCCCTTTTCTTGTTCTTTTTTTTCCCCCTTTGATTATCTACTCCTCAGTATAATATTATTCCATGTTTTCATATTGCCTGTTTTCATATTGCCTGAAAATGAGAACTGGACTTGGATTGAACCATCAAACGCCATGTACCTGTACTTTCACCAATTTTATCCTGTCATAGGTTGTGATTTCCACCTATAATTTGGCATTGGTTTTGTGCAGTTCAATTTTTAACTCAGGATATTTATTCATGAATTCTTGAAAAGCATTCGAGAATTTACTGGATATAAATGTTATGGTTCATTGGATTAGCTTAAGCTTGTTTATGGGTATAACACTATGTGCACGATCTTTTACTGCAAGCTGTGTATTATGCTAAGCAGGTGACTCTTGCATCTCTGTACTTAGTCTACGGTAAACAGACTCGTTGACTGCATCTAAGGGTATCTTAATCTTTTAACTTAGTTCATTTATTCATATTTCATGGCAAAGAGATTGGAAGCTGGATAAACCAGGGTATAAATTTGTTGTATACCTATGGATCCAGAATTCACTGAGGGTTTATTAGGGGCTGTACACAATTTGTTAAAGAGGTAACCACATAATTGATCATGGCATAAAACTTGGTGGATTGTTAAGATCACTTCTACTGCAAGGACCTACTCTGAACTGGGTTTTTTATTAGTGTAGATATGGTAATAGTTCTTTTTACCATATGTTACATGGATGCTACAAATAGGCCGCCACAAGCGAGTAAGGTGCCCATTGGTTGCGGCGTAAAATTAATTTTTTAATTTAAAAATAGTAAAAATCATTAAAAATAGAGAAAAAATCATGAAAGATGCTGAAAAATCCGTAAAAATAAACAAAAAATCAGAAAAAAATCAAGAAAAATGTATTCAATATAAAAAAAATCATCGTACATAGGGAACATTCATGTATATCAACAACACATTCAAAAATAAGAAATCAGAGATTCAAAATAACATAATAAGCATCCATCACAATTTTAAACTTGAAAATTTTATAGAATCTTAGGACTTAGAGTCTTAGGAGTTAGAACTTGGAGTCTTAGTCTTTTAGGACTTAGATTACATCACAATTCATAAGTTCAAAACATATAGTTGTCATTTTTCATGATTCAATGATAATCCTCGTCATTTGCATCATGATCTTCATTTTCATCATTAATTGCTTCTATCCCTTTTGTTGGAATGTCACCAACATTCCATTGCTCTCCAGGCTCTCCTTCTTCAAAAAGCTCTGCTGCTCCTTCAATGTACAGAGAATCAAGATTGTTCTCATCAAGGGTCGCAGATGGTTCTTCTTCAACACAAGAATCTAATACATCAAAATTGTCAAGGCTGATGGGATCAAATTGAGTGTGATGCTTCCTCGTAGATACTGCTTCTATTTGCCTAAAGTGCAACAAGAGAAAAAATTAACAAATTGTTAAAATTAAAAAATATATATTAGAATTTGCAATTCTATATATTGGACCCAAAATAAATCTTCGGTCCTTACATGGTTACATTTAAAAGCATGTGAATCTACCAAAGTGAAACTTCTTTTCTTTTTGGAAGGTTGTCACAGCTAAGGGTGGAGGGACAGGACTTGTAGCGAAGGATGCAAAGATTGTTGGTAGAAAGGCACTGGTCAAATTGATGAGGCATGATGATGCACCAGTGAAGGTAAAGTTGAAATAAGGGGATAATTAAAAGTGGATCATAAAATCGTAGACTTGCTGCTTCAGTCATGAAGGTGGCTGTTTAACCGCTTATCCCAGATGATCATGGCATACAGCTTGGAGGATTGTTGAAATCACTTCTACTACAAATATGTGAATTGGGGTCTACTCTGAACTGGGTTTTATAATATTAGTTCTTTTTACCATATGTTACATGGATGCTACAAATAGGACCACAAGTGAGTAAGGTGCCCATTGGGTGAAGCTGCTATATATCTATATATTGGACCCAGAATAAATTTTCATTCTTTACATGGCTAAGGGCGGAGGACAAGGACTTGTAGCAAAGGATGCAAAGATTGATGGTAGAAAGACACTGGTCAAACTGATGAGGGATCATGCACCACTGTAGGTTAAGTTGAAATAAAGGGATAACGAAAAACTGGATCATAAAATTGTAGACTTGCTGCTTCAGTTATGACGGTGGCCGTCTAATCTAACAGGATCAGCTAAATCCAGATTAGCAGTCTATAAATTACAATTATACTATATTACTATATACCATTCAAGCATCAGATCCACGAGCTGATCACAAAAAAAGGAAAATCCATCACAGCCAATATGATGACAGAAAAACATGTAAGAATCCCAACCAAGCTCAGGAGCACAATGTAAGATTCAAACATAAACATGTACAAACCGAAGAACAGAAAGATAGAAACAAAAACAAAAAAAATCAGCAAGGCACAAGAGGAAAATCTGTCGGTAACATGTTTATGAACAAAAATAAAAAAAATGCCACAAGCATAAAGATAGAAACAGAAATATAGCACATCATAGGATGAGTTGATGACAACAGAAAAATAAAAAAATCGTCGGAAATCAGCTGGAGGCAGAATGTTGAAAAGAGGGAATCGGCAGTAATTGGGTAAAATGGGTAAATCAGCAAGGGGCTTTTCAACTAATGTTGGGAATGTCTAATTGGGGCGTGGGGATGGGAAACCCATTGTCTAACCAGTAGGTTGGCCGGAAAACGGTGAAATCCGGCTGAAATAGTGTGTGAAGGGCATCGGTTGATGAGGAAGTTGAGGGAACCTACCTGAACCAAGTGGACGTTGAGGAAACCCTGTGGCGTAGAGGGACTGGACCAGTCAGGTAGGCGTAAAAAAAATTGACCAAAGAGGAACTAGCGCCTGTGAGCTAGTGTTCGTCGGTGAGTTTGAGGACGCTGGAAAGAAGACGATTCACCAAAGAGAACCATGATTTGCGGGAAATCTTCATCAGCTGTTGGAAACGAGCTTCTCACGATGCACCTGACCAGTCCTCCACGTGTCTTGACTGCACCCGACTCGTCGTTGACCTGAGTTCGGTGCGCCTTTGACGCGCCAACTTTGATAACAGGTGCGGCAGACCGCATTGGACACGTGTTGACCATGTACAGTGCCGTGTCGGGCCACACCCGTCCACGCACGCACACCTGCTTCAGTGTGGGTGTGGTGGCCTGTTAGCTGAATCCTTGTGACATAACGTGTAATTGTTTATCCCAGATGCATAGGAAGACCTACCTATCCTCACCAATATGGGAAATGGTTTTCAGCTCATCCATAACTAACTGAAACCTGATCGAAGTTGGTTTTGGTTTCTTTAGGTTTTAGACCCAGTTAAAAAATACCTAGCCTAGTTAGTGTCTGAACTTTTCAGCCTATAGGGATCTAAATTTTTTTTCTGTGCAGTTTCTAAATGTTCTGAATATTTTAAATCAGATTAAAAATTGTGGTCTTGCATTATTCTTTCATCTTTTCGTGGTGGTGTGTTAGATGACATTGTACCTTTCCTTTTTTTTATTATCTTCACTTCTGATTTGCAGGCATGGAAGTTCGACATGAGTGTTGTTTGGCCATAGCAAATGCTTTGGCAACTCAGCGTGACCTAGATGAGCCTTCACTCTCTGGAGTAGCTTCTAAGGTAGACGATCTAATTTGCTTTGATTCTTGAAACAACTCTGCAGGACGAAGTTTAATTGTATCCAGTTACACTAGGTTTAGGAAAATTTAATGTTGGAGATTGACCATAAAAATCAATTTCCAAGATGGGGAGAAATGGACAGTGAGGGCATGACATGTTGAATCTGTGTTTGACAAATAAAATGGGAATAATGGGAAAATTTACATGCCAAACAAGATCTGAGGGGCATTTTACATTTTTTGTTTTAGATATCTATAAATCAAGTTTCCGTAAGTTGTGGAGGTTTGCTTTTGGAGTGTCCGTGATGTAAGAATTGGAGTCAATGAGTCTAATTTTACAATCTTGATCGGAGATATCGTTATTTGCATTTACAATGGCGATGGTGCAGGTGCAGGAAGCAGTAAGAAGAGGTCCTTACCATGGCAAAAAACGAGCAGAAGCCCAGCCGGTGGTTGTGCCAGCTGAACGATTCTGAGTTGTAACTTTTTAGTCTTGGTGCCTCCTTGTAGTTAAACATTTTCTTTGGAATGCTTCCTTGCAAACCTGTTCCGGAGCACAAGTCTTGCATGTCAAAATATCTGAACTGAACATTTTTGTAGAAGGTTGAATTCTGCTTCTGAAGAATTGTTCTGCACTTCCATTTTTGCCTAAGTCTTTCCTTCCTAAAATTTCATTGGGATGTTTGATTTCGACAATATCCCTCACAGGAGTACGGGGTGTAACCAGATGCGGATCTGCAGTTCATTATAATGTTGAAAAAAACACAAATTAGCTATTTGATAAGATCCTCATTTTATCTGCTTATTCTTAATTATATATTTTTTTTCTTGCGTTCGTAGCTTAAGAACCTCCCTCTCCCTCTCTCTCTCTCTCTCTCTCTATATATATATATATATATATATATATATATATATATATATATATATATATATATATATATATATATATATATATCTTTGGCTACTCAGGTCATGCAGGTCATTTATGAGGGCCCTTTGATTCGTCACGATTACGAATTTTTGGAATTTTGAGAGAAAAATAAGTGCCGAGTATTTTTGTTATTTAGTATTAATTGACTTTTTGTTCTTGTTTCTCTCAGTGATCTATCGTTATAGATTGGCTGACCTTTATGAGTCGGATGACCCTTACGAGTCATTATGAGTCAAGTTACCATTCACTATACATATTTATATATATCTAGCATACTATCTACCAGCTTCTTAGGTCTTTCCAAAATGGGCATTCAGTGTTAGGAGGAACGAGCGAGAAATGGAGAAAAAAAGTAAGTGGACCTGACCCAGTGAATCATGACTATATCAGCTATTTTGTAAACGAAATTGTGCAAGCAGATCCGTAATTTCCTTGAACCATGCAACTGTCGGTCGATTGAATCTTCTTCCTCCTCCTGGGTGCCCCATAAGAATATCCATCGAATTAAATCGCTATTATTCTCTCTTCTCTACCGAAACCGAGCAATCTATTTTTCAAATAAAAAAAAACCTCGGTTATGTCTATATAGATTTATATTATTATATACAGATATCTGATCATGTTTTTCCACGGGTTTTGGGCTTGCGTTGTTTCGTGCAGTGACGTATGTACCGTTCCATTCCGCCGATTACGTCTCATAACTTCATATATGATTGACTGCCTAACATGTGCCTCAGTGTGCAACACACAAACCTCGTCAAGAAGACGCATGCATCACTTGAGCAATGGCAGAGACGCCCCAGTAAATCAGAGCCAATCCCACTCGCCCATCAAGTTTTGGTGATTGTCAAAGACCAGACTTGTGCTTGCGAAACATACCATAACTTGCTTGAAAAAATTCTCATTCTTGACCACAAGCAAGGAATCTCACATAAATATCTTTATTTAAGTAGGGCCAAAAAATATGTGCAGATATACAACCCAACAAGAACTAGGATTAAAAGACTAGTTCCCAAGAGGGATACTTGGTAAGGCAGGATCAGTGACTAATGATCACAATGTCGACACATCACAAGGTTTTATTTTCCTCCCAACTGAATACAGGAAATATGTAGCAACGCTAATCCACTCTTGTAGAGCTCAACTGTACAAGAGTAATCTAATAAGCCTGTTCCTAGTCGGTTCTAAATATTATAGGAAAAAAAGGTGAATTCATATAAAGAGAACTCTCATTTTACTCGAGCCTGCCAGAGGGAATCATGCCAGAACAGCTACACAGATCATGATCATCCAAGCTGAGTTTAGCTGCATTAAACTCATGAACCATTAAGACAAGACAAGTGCTTCCACCTTTGTTCAGAGTGAGGCCTGCCATAAATACTCACCAACATGCAAACAATCGTCCCCAATGCTGGTTACGATTTTATCTACTTATCTGAAACTGCTAGCTGCTAGGATGGCAAGTGAAGGGCTACAATTGCACCATAAAAAAGGCCACATCAGCCTAGACGTTTGAATGATCTTGATTGCGATGTCTTCTTTGTTTTCTCCAAATCTGGTTTCGCCCTATCCAAGGCCTGGAAGGTAAGTGTGGTCAGACACGTCAAAGTTCCACCCGAAAATCGGAGTTATTATAGGATCAAAATGGCCCTACGCATTATGCTCCACATATGACATGCCAGAGTATAAAAATGAAAACTTTCTATTTAGCACCTCAATAAAGCACATCGACTAGCATGTAAGCAAAAGATAACCTAAAGATCAATTTAAGTTGATTGACAGCTGTATCTTTGACTAGGTTATAGCCTTTGGTGTCCAACTTGTGGACAATACAGACCTTGCTTCTAGGTAAAATCAATGAGGAAAAACCTCACAATGCCTAGAAAGTCTTAACAGTCTTGGGGTAGGGTTGCTCATGACTCATGAGCCTATATAGTGGTGCTTATGATTTTCTTATCTTTGTTTTAAATATTTTAGAAGACTAAAACATATGTAACTGTTTCTAATTGTGTAAATTTTTCCTTCGATTGCTTTCAAATTGTTTAATCTAATGTTGGAACCTTTAGGTTATTTGAACTATTTTTTGGGTCTTGAGAAGGCCACTCCAAGCACCTGGTAGTGATTTTAACTAGGCACTGACCAGTGTTTTTACAAAAATTAAAAGCTTGTTTTTGGAGGTTACTTGTCGTACCCTCCAAGGGCAAAAGGAGGATGAGTTTTATCTTGAAGTGGAGCGAAGTTGGAGTCTTCTTTGAGATGTCGTCACGAGCCTAATCAGAGATGGACAGGCTATTGACTATATAATTTAGGCCAACATAGGAAGACCCCCCATTCTTCAACCCAATGCGTTCTGCACTCTCTAGAGACACCATAAATCATACATTACGAGGTCACCACAAGCATTTTAACTGCTGCTATGTGTGGAATCACCACTTCCCCAGCATAGAAGAGAAAACTAAATGAAACTCAAGTCTTTGGCCTAGAAGATGATTAACAATTTCATTATTCATATGTAATTTATCACTGGAATAATAACAATGGGTATAGTACGGTGCATTTTTCTCACATTGCTGTTTGTTGATGGATTTGAAAATTCTAGCATAAAAAATTTTCGCATTTTGATGACCTTTAAAAAATCCTTTAAAAGTGTCATGGCAAAAAACCAACAGTTTTAAAATATAGGAAATTCTTGATGATTACGTTCATCAAACAATCGAAATAGAGCGAGGTGAAGACACCATATAATGCAGTTAAGCAAGTACACACAATCAACTTCAAACCTAAGAGAAATTGCCAAGACTTCTGTCTTATGAAAGCTCAAGCTGCTTTCTTATAACGGTAAGAATCCAATATAGCCATCACTACTGCACAAAAAAATCACCATTCTACTCGTCAACTGTTCCAGACTTCTAGTTGTAAGCAACAAGCCTTAAGCTACAAAGTAAACCAGCTGAAATGATCATCAAATGATCAACTAGATAATGACAAAAGATACTAAAAGAGAAAAAGTGAAACCTAGGCTTCAACTTCCAAACCTTATAGCAATCCCTCGTGGGTATGTGTGTGTGTGTGTGTATGAGTGAGAGAGAGATGAGGTTTGTGTGGAAAAGATGAAATTTTCTTAAGGTCAGACACACGTAAGAGAATATAGTTAAATGTAGGCCTATCATGGAAATTCAGAAATCCACCTCTTTTTTTATTCCTCCAAATCAAAATGAAAATGAGAATATGAAGTCATAGATGTATGTGGGTGCAAGCGCATATTGTCAAAGCCCCTTTCAGAAGTCATAATCCTACCCTTATATTCACCAAAATATACTATGAATTTCATCTTTGCTACTTTTTTTCAGGAACTGAGACATCATTCTCGAGGTGGGGACCTGGCAATATTGATTTAACATGGTGTGCCTAGAATTATGTCCCTTTACAGCTAAAACCACCGAAAAGAAGGCTCCATGAAACACAGAAAGCATACGAGATCCTGTTATGCAAAAGGCTACAATGAAGCTTGAAATCATGATCAGCTGTTTAAATGACTAATAATTTTCTTGCTGTGCTAACTGCCTAACCATATTGGGAACACAAACCAATTCACCTGGTCTCATAGCTTAGCAGTGTGAGGGACGATCGCAACTACTCAAACCTGCCAGAGGCATATATATATATATATATATATATATATATATATATATGGTCCCTGGTGCATGCATGAAATGGGGATCCAACCTCAATTTTGGCCACTTGCATTCCAAGTTATGACAATGTAGTTTCTGAAGATGAGCTGAACCACTAGAACAAGTAAATTTGTTTGAAAGTTTGCCTTTAAAATCTTTAGTATAGACTCAATAAATTGCACATCCTAGGGATTGAAAATCTGAATTTGTTTTCATCTTACTATGAAATTCAAAAGAAGAGCCTAGGCCCCCTCCCTGACTTAACTGCCTGATTCAGAAACCATCCAAGTACACAGGCAAACACATGCACACAAGCAAGGACATACACACCAACACACACAAAGAGGTGCGAAAATGACCTGTATAGGTTGGTCAGCAAGGCTAGTGATGAACCAACTACCTTGCTCAGTAGGAAGATTAAGTAGGTGTTCACCTATGTCACATAGGTACGGGTACCGGTATTGGTACGGACCATTTTCAAAAAACGTGGGTACGGGGATACGGCCGTACACACAGACATATATATATATATATATATATATATATATATATATATATATATATATATATATATATATATATATATATTTTAAACAATAACAAAATGCTAAGGGTGTTCCTTTAAATACATTTTTCTTGAATTTTCTGATTTTTACTAGTTTTTTCTGATTTTTTGGATTTTTTTTAGATTTTTTTTGAATTTTTTTTATTTTTTATAATTTTCCGCCGTACCCAACCCCGTACCCGTAGGGTACGGGGCCCTCCTAGCCGTACCCATGTTTCTTAGGTGTTCACACTTACAGAAGGAATCTCGGAGACAAAAGAAGGAAAAAAGAAGGCTTGCATCAAGATTTTGTGGGCAATATTACCTGAATCAGTGACTCCACACGTCGTCTCATTCTAGTATGCATAAAACCTTCTGAGCACTGCAGAGAAACAAATATGGGGATACTGTGAACTAAATTGCAGTCAGAAGTTAATCCTTCTTCAAGGAAACAAACTACAGTGATTCATGGATGCAGGTTGTGCAAAGGCCCCAAAGTCTCCGATTATAACTAGCCATATTATCAAGCACAGGTATAGCTTTGCAAGTCCAACCTAGACACAGGACATGCATGCCTAAACTTTTTCTCATATCAAAAACTCAAACCTAGAAATGAAGTGAATTTGGCAGCAAGCTGGATCCAAGGTAAACCAATCTGCTTAACCTTTACATGGATCAAGATAATGGGCTCATAGTCAATCCATCCAAAATAACCGTATTTTAAGTGAGACAAGAAACCATTCTTATTTCATAGCATGAAAAATCTCATATCTAAAACCACCCTCGTACATGAGAGACACAGTCGACAATGTAATTCTGTGCAGTAATTATCTAAAACCACCTTTGTACACGAGGAATACAGCCAACATTGGAAAATGTGCATGAATAATTCATACTCGTAGGCACTAAAAATATAATCTATAGTACAAACCATATTTGTATTCAAATTTTGAGACCCAACATTTTTAAAAATCCAAAAGCATCTTGATACAAGATAATGATACAGCTGAAAGAATTGGTCTCACATTTCATGTAGTTATGAACTACACAAAACATCAAGAGGCTGTATACTGTGAATGGCATGTACATCTCACCATGAAGTACGACGAATTGGATGTGCGTTTCACATGTAGAGTGTTAAATAGTGAACTAAACAAAGTTTATGATTATATATAATTATTTATATATATATATATATATATATAGGGGTGGGAGAGAGAGAGAGAGAGAGAGAGAACACATAAACACACATGAACAAGTTTGCCTCTATCTCTTGGACTAAAATTGTTTATAGGATACTTCTCCAAAAAAAACAGCAAATACTCCCTTCTATTGAAAGTAATCACTATCAAATCTAAGATAATGTGGATCAACCACAACTGAGTAGATGCTTATGAAAGACCAAGCTACACATGACTGTCAATGGAAATATGCAATGCATCCAAATAGGTATTTTTACATTAATAAAGGTCCAAAATGAGGGCTTGATTAAAAATGATCAAAAACACACTTTCCCATGATCCAGATTCAGAGTATTCCTCCCATTCACTGGTTGTAAAATAACAATCAGAACAAAGTTTTTTATATGATAAAGTCCTCCTGAGAAAGAAGAGGGGAAAGAAAAAATGGACTTACTATTTATCGAATCCTATTGAAAATTGAACTACTACTGAACAAGAAACTAACAAAAGGGATAGAGGATGAGAAGGATTCAGAAGTATATTTTTTATGTTTGCCACTATATTATTGCAGACAGATTCTCACTGGCGCAGAAATTGTATGAAATTTAAAATACAGTGGCAAGACATGTCAGTGAATCATAGGTGATAGGATGCACTCAACATAGATAAGTTCATGGGATCAATGTTATCTGCATCGTACGATACGCATGTGTATCATACGATACGTACTGTATAGGTTTAGAAAATCTATACGGTACACTTAAGATAAACGCTACGCTCGTGTATCATAAGCGTATTGCATGATACGGGTGGTACACCCCTGTATCGTACGATACGGGGAAAAAGCAAAAAAGGGCCAGGCGGGCCCCTTTTTGCGTTATGTTTTAAAGTTTAAACACTCATCTCTCTCACTCTTCTTGTTTCTAAAGACTCCAAGAGATGTGGGAGGGAGAGATTTTGCTCATTTTCATCAAAAATCACTGAGGATTTAGCGATTTGAGAGAGCCTACTAGCCGGTGAAGTAGTTTTCTCGTAGTGGGAATGGTGGGAAGCTTGGAGAAAGAAGGTTTTTTGGTTTCTAACACCAAGAAGGTAAAAAATTACTCATTTTCACCGTTGAATCATTCTTTTATCTTATTTCCTACAGTTAATCATAGGTTTTTACTTGTTGTGTGAAGATATATTGTGGGACCCTGCATGGCAGTGGTGTACAAGGGTGAATCCCATAACTGGTACACACAATGATGTGACTCAATGCATTGGCTCCCAAGAGAACCCATTGCCACCCTATGTCAAGCACCAATGTTTGGAGGTTATTAATTTCGTGAAAACAAATAGGATTGAAAAGGAAATGCATAAAGATGTAGGATATGGGAACCCATATGAAGAGGAAGGAAGCGAAGGTGAAAATGTTGAGCTCGAAGAAGATGTTGGTGTCAGTTTGGGAACAGACAAAGGGAAAGGCATCATCCATAGAGGTGGTTCTTCAACTACAACCAGAAAGAGAAGAGATTTAAGTACAATTTCACGAGGGCGTGGCAGAAGTCATGGTCGTACTATTGGAACTGGTGGTGGTAGAGTACCTACCATGAGGTCGAGTATTGGATCCGGTTCGATCAAGAATTTTTCCCCACTTATACTATTGCAAGTGCTCAGCCTCAGATTCGTACAGCCATGTGTTCAAAGAATATTATTGCAGCAACAAATGATACCATAAGGAGATGGTTCTATGACACATCCATTCCCTTTAATGCAGCAAACTCTATTCATTTTCAGCCTATAGCAAATGTGATCAATTTTGTAGGCCGAGAGTAAAAAATGCTCTCTTATCATAAATTGAGAGGTAAAATTCTTAATAATGCAGTTAGAGATATCAAGGCATATTGTGACACAACGTTGGTGAACTTCCTTGTATATTGCCCCTTAGGTACAATGTTCTTAAAATCTATTGATTTGTCTGATACTCCTAAGAATGTTGATGTTTTGTGTGAGATTTTTGATAAAGTGATACAAGAAGTTGGGCCTAGGAATGTCATGCTATTTATCATTGATAATGCAGCAAATTATAAAGTTGCAACTGAAATGTTAGCAGCACGATATAGGACATTTTATTGGAGCCCATGTGCTGCTCACTGTTTAAATCTAATGCTTTAAGATCTTGGTGAAAGAGATAATATGAAGTGGACAGTTCAAACTTCAAAGATGCCAAAAAATCACAAAGTTCATTTATAATCATGCTTATGTCTTGAACATGATGAGAAAGTTCACAAATGGAGCTGAATTGATTCGACCTACAAAAACACGGTTTGCCACAAATGTTTTGTCTGTGCAGGGTATAGTCAAGCAAATAAATCCTCTTAGGCAGATGTTTTCAAGTGATTGGGCTGCATATCCTCATGCGTATAAAAGAAAGGCCACGACAATTGTGGATACTATATTCAACACTGAATTTTAGGAATCATGTGTGAACTTATTGAAGGTTTGTGTACCTTTAGTGAAAGTCCTCAGATTGGTTGACAATGAAGATAGACTTTCTATTGGATATTTATACGAGGCTATGGACAGGGCAAAGGGGGCCATTAGAGATAATATGAAGGAAGAAAAGAAGTTGTACATGCCTATATGAAAAATTATAGATGAAAGGTGGTCTGGACAATTTTATCGCCCACTTCATGTAACAGCCTACTATCCTGCTATTAGATATCTTCCCACTTTTAAGGACAGAGAGGTCGAGTATCGCATGTTGGACTGTATTGAGATATTGGAAAGTGATTATAGAGAACAAGAAGTTGTCCATGTGTCGATCAACAAATATGATACTTGTTATGATAACATGAGGAGAGACAACAATTCGATGTAGGACATCCTTGCGCTCAAGTATTAGAAAAAGGGACTTTATCTTATCTACTTTTTTATTGTTATTTTATTTGTTGTTTCGACCTTCTCATATATTTACTATTTTGTATTTACTTTCCATATTTTATTAGATTTGTGGTGGAGCAGATTTGAGCTTGATTGCCCAGAATTAAATAAGCTTGCAATTAGAATCCTCAACCAAACATGTAGTGCAACTGGATGTGAAAGAAATTTGGAGTGTATTTCAGCACATCCACAATAAGAAGCGAAATAGGCTGGAACATAAAAGGTTGAATGACCCTTTTTTGGTTTGTTATAATATGAAGTTAAGATAAATGTAAGTTAAATACATTACTAAGCCTTTTACAACATTGCATGTGACACACTTGATATAGACAAGTTACACTGCAAGACTAGATTTGAGGGTCTATTTCATTTATTCCCTGAATACTTACAACAAATATCTTAAATCATGCTGTAATAGTAAGAAAGGAAGATATAGCTAAAGATGCTTGACTTGACCTTGCACAATCCTATTCCTAACCATTTTTTTTTTCCTGTAAATGTTTTCAAGCCATAAAGGAACTTTACCTTAACATGATAGCTAACATAGGCATGAAATGTTGACAAATTCCAGACAATTTTGTCCAGCTTGCCACCTTCCACATGACGAGGAAAAATCACTGAAATGGAGAAACATTACTTAAACATACAAAAGGAAAAGACGAATAAATGCTACAGAAAATTGTTGTGTTGTTACCAAAAGTAACAAATCCTGCATTCACAGACAATGCTTGATCAGGAGCTCCTTTCAACTCTGTTGGAGGTGATGGTGACCATAAACAAGATGGTGCAGTATTTAGTCCTGCCGCACGTCGTGCCTCAACAAATTCCTGCACATGTATCTTTCAATTGAAAAATAGCTCATATGTGCAAAAAAACTTGCTTTTAACTTTTAAGACTCATAAGGGCTCAGGCGAGTCTTCTGACTTGGTTCAGGGTCACTCGACTCAGGCCTTTATGTTATTCCATGATAGAAAAAGCACCACAGGGGAAATTACTAATTAAAATTGTTATGTATTACAGCTGACCCAGAAAAAGTTACCTGAAGGAAGGATGTTGCTAGAACTGTGTCAACTGGATCCCTGAATCTCATTGGGAATATCACTGTCACTTTTTCTGGCTGCCATGAGAAAACAGGGTTGAGAGTGTTAAAAAGAAACCTTTGGTGAAGAAATGACATTCTAATACGAACTACGGAACCACAAACAGCAAACAAAATTATTTCCAGTGAAACACCTTTTCCTCTTAACCTTTTTTTTTTCATATGTTAGTCTATAAAGAACATCCCAGGCTCCCAGGTTTAGCTAAAGCAGCCAAACAATACCAATGAATTTTAAAATAGTCACAATATTGCAAAGTTCCCAAATCATGTCATTCAAGAAAGAGCAATTACATTAAATTTGTAATGCCACAAGATTTAACAACTTTGTTTACAATTTCACATTAATTTTATGATCAATGGTTGATAGACAGAGCAGTCAATTTCATTGCTTAAAGTCGCAAAGACAGAAAGAGAAACACAGATAATTGCTTGTAGCACTAAGTCACAAGCCCACACCAACACATGCACACATGCACGCACACACACTAGTTATTTAAAACTGTAATTATGGTTTTCTAATTTCTCCACTTTATTTTTAAGTTTTCTGGTTAACATAGCATTCAACCAGCTGACCAATCCAGCCGCTAACTCCAATAGCCAGAATTCCAGGCTAGCTCAGCTCCTTGGACTTGTATGTAAAGAGGTTTTTCCTTGAAAACTTTCATTCGTTTTTTTGTAATTAGGGTATAATACAACTCTGTAGCCACATGCAGGTAATTCCGCATACTTCAAAATAAACAGCAACAAATTACAGGGAGAAAACCACCACTGACAATCTTGGAGGCTCATTTCTCTTCTTTGTCATGTAGACAGCTAACGTATCATGACCCAGATGGGAATCTTGTTGGATAAAAAAAAAAGAAACAATAATTAGAAGATGGCAACAGCAGCAGTATGCAATGGGCCTTACAGTTCTTCTGAAGATTGTCTGTGTGGCTTAAAATACCATGGCATTTTTCAGTCAGACCCTATCAATTTGCATAGGCAAGGCATATGACGTCACCTTAACCATTATGTAGAAGGAACAAGAAATATAATGGCCAAAACTATAACATCCTCTTTTTAAAATAAAAGTTGTTAGATGGCAATGAGACAGAGGTTGCCAACCAAATTTCATGTGCTATTACAAATCTTTGATGTGTCAGGCCATAGAATAAATTCAGCTTGCGGTGACTATAAGCCTAATTAATCAGATGCTAACCTCTACTAGTGAGTAGTATTTATCTTCTATATGATTTTTGTTATTCACTGCTTGATCTTATTGTTGATTTAGTTGTAGTAATTGTTGTTCTCTTTTAGTTAATCTACAAAAGCTGCACAAGAAATTATCAAACGAGATACAGGAAGAAAAACAATGCAGTGAAGACATTGACAAAACTCCTACGGAATAAAGGTTACAGTGTGCAAACACAAGATAACTATCAGAAAAGCATTTCTTTCTTTTTCTTTATGAAAAGGGGGATCTTATCTTTAATTGCCTATGTCATGGAAAAGGAAGTATGTGTGTGTGTGTGTGTGTGTGTGTCTCACTGTGATCAGGTAATTGATAGAAGGCACAAGGTATGGACTATAAAATTTGGCATTCACCTGGGGAATCACGAAGAAGGATTCCTTAGGCCTATGTAGAAGTGCCACAAGTCTATCTACGTCTGGAGCAACAGTCTTGGATGCCAGGTGCTTAAGCACTATTCTTAGTGGAGCTCCCAACACCACTTCTCTTACTGATGCAACCTTTACCAAAAAGGCATATCTTTGACCTGATTAGAAAAAACAAACCCATACTAAGCATGAAATTCAATATTATTGCCATCAAAGATCTTCATTAGCTGAAACAAAACGTTTGAATCCAGGAACACAACATCAATGAAAGTAAGGTTAAGATTTAGAGATCCACTAATTAAAATCGAAGGACGATGCCATGAAACGATTGCTGCAGAATATGCATTCATCTGGCTAAATTGTAGAGAGTGGTTAACAGATGATGCTGTCAAAAGAATAAATCTCATCCATACAGCAAACAGAACATGGAAGCTGGACATAGACTTGTATATGCGGTCTTTGTTGAAACCTCCTCGAAGAAGGTTCTATCAAGGGATACTCAGCCCAACTAGGTAATGAATCTCTGCATTCTTGGGCCTAGTTGTCTTCCTTCTCCCCTTTTCTTTCCCTTTTCTATGTATGGTAATTCAAAATCCCATGGACTAAGACTAGGGACCTATCATAAGAGCAGTATGGGATAGATTAAAAATATCTAGATCATTATCTATTATAAAATAGTATGTATACCATAATCAATTCCAGAAAGGATAACTAAAACCTATATCATTTATAAAGGAACAAGTAGCATCAAAACTGCCTCTTATGGATGTTAGCAAGACCTACCACCAATGACTTGAAAGGATAGAGTAGTCCTTTGTACTAAAGGCCTCCAATCATGGCATCGTTTAGCATTCTTTTAACAAACATAATAAATCATGTATAAATGCCAAACGATGGTGACAGTTTTTGATGTCACATTAAAGCTTATTTTTTGTATAGGAGTATAAATTCTAATTTTTAACATAGACAATAACTTGTGGAAGCCAATGACTGCTGTTTTCTTAATTTACTGACTAAAATATGTGCATACACTTGGAATCAGTAGTAGCTGCACTTCCCAGGCAGCAAGAGGCAACAGCAGTCAGGAATTGGAATTCTCTTGTAATGAAGTTTTTTTAACATGGGCATTCAAATACAACCCAAAAAAAAGATGTGCAGACAGGTCCATGTAACAAAAGTCAACAAAAATAATTTCTTCAAGTTCAATGACTTGTTGCTTTAAGCAGACACATTGTAAGACCCCAAAGAATTTAGTTTCGTGTTGAACATTGTGAGAGATCTTCAAGGGCTTATAAAAGAGGTTGTCAACATGGTTAGTTGTCCTAGATCCTAGTCTTTTTTGGGCTGGAACTAAAACTGCTAGGGGAGATGGGTTGGGATCCACCAGACCAGGGGCCCGAGTCCAAGAGTAGGTCAGGTCGCTATAGTGGTATAAGAGTGTAGTCCAACACTCGAACCTTGGGTCCCACACACGCAGACGCGTGTGACTTAAGGAAGGTAGATTGTAACATCCCAAAAAAAATTAGTCTCGTACTGAAAATTGTGAGAGATCTTCAAAGGCTTATAAAAGGGTTTGTCAATATGGTTAGTTGTTTTGGTACCTAGCCTTTTTTGGGCTGAAATCGAAACTGCTAAAGGGTGGGTTGAGATCTGCCAGACCAGAGGCCCAAGTCTAGGAATGGCTCGGGTCGTTGCACACATATAACAAGGAGAAGACAATGAAGAAGAAGAAGAAGAAGAGGAGGAGAAGGAGAAAACGTTAGGAGAACTCGTACAACAGCAAGTAAAGGGCAGCAACAAGAGCAACAGAAAATGTGAGGGGGGGGGGGGGGGGGGGTTTTGGGGGGTTCCCCTTTTTTTTTCAACTTTATCCTTTAACCAATTTAAAAATCTCAACTCACTTCACTAATGGTACCGAGGATGGCTCTGCCTCATTGACCAGTATCTACCTACGGCCTACATATACATGAAACATGTACATATATAGTATGTACAACGTATATATATATATATATATATATATATATATATATATATATATATATATATAATATAAGTATACACATATATATTTGTATGTATACATAATAAATGTACAATTATATATATGCTATAACATAGATTGCAAAATTCATAACATATGTATTACCTATATATAAAGCATAATATATTATATCTTTATATAATACGTAACATTCTATATAACGTATAATATCATAATGTATACATATATACATAGTAAGCTCCTGTGTAGGTGCTTTTGACAAATAATGTAAGTATATGGCCCTTGGCAAATACAAACTCTAACAATTGGGTCAAAAAATTAATAAGAAAACATAAAAAATTAACCAGATAAATGGCAACAGCAAAAAACAACATGAAAAAAACATGAAAAAACTGATAAAAATGTGAGAAAACATGTTAAACTAATTTGGCGGCTTTTTTTTAAAAAAATGCATCTTCTTTCAGTTTTATTTGTTTCAAACATTTTTAATGTAAATATCAGGTCTCTTTCAAAAAAGATGTGATATTTGACACCTTGCTTTATAGTGTATATACAATGCAATGCAGCTCCTGGAAAGAGCCTACAAATAGTTCACAGCCTCTCAATGGACTTTATTGATCTTGTTTCCATACCAATGAAAAATGTTATGAATTCCCTTGCTGCTCCAAATTATCTCTTCCTACTAAAAACTGACAATCCCATGGAGCAGAAGTATAGGAGATATGTAAATAAGAGAAAACTAAGACGAGCATTCCTAGTGTGAGTCCGGAGCCCTTTCTAAATGTTGTAGAAGGAGCTAAATTGCAGAGGCCTTTCAAGTTTCAACTAACAGGATGTATGAGGAACCCATTAGGCCATTACAATAGAATCTTCCAGAACAGATTATGTGTCTCAAAGAAGATTATGCAGCAAAAAGATCTCATGAGAATCCAAATATCAAGATAACCAATTACCTACAAAAGCAGGCATGCACACGAAATTGTGGAAATTAATTCTCATAGGATGAAGCCATGGAACTATCTAGAATCAAGAGATAGAATTGAATAGCAAGACTCAGGACGCTCAACAATCAATCCTACACTCTTCTTGTAGAGTTAACATAGCCATTATGACCTTAAGTTAGAAACTTCTTGGACCTTCATCTGGGGGAAGTTTTGACAGATTTAGCTTCATTGTGAGGTTATATCCATCCTTTGGAGGATCAAGAATTTGTACAGCACCACCATAGGCTGCTTTTATAGCTTCAATTGCACCAAACGGGAGCCCATCAAAGAAAATAGTCTCTGGAGGTGGGGTAGGCAGTGACATTGACAAAAGAATTGAATGAGGATCCCTCACAGAAAACTGCAACCAAAATTTTCAGCATTATGTAAAACCATCACTTAAGCATAAGACAGACCAGATGTGATGACTCAGATCGACAAGGGTGCCCAAGAGATTGTATGCATGTTACCGAATCCAACAAATTGAAATAAAGAAAATATAAGGGTTGGACAGAGGAACTACAGGTACCTGAATGTGATAGCGAATGTCATCAAACTCCACAGAATGGCAATCCATTTCAACAACTCTTTCTGGACTGCAAGACCAATTTTCCAACAGGACTAGTTAGCAGGATGAGTCAAAAAATTTCCTAAATGATTTTTGAAGTTGAACACTATATCTTTCTTCTTATTAACATATTTATCCCAGTGTTTAAGAAAAATTCAATAGACTCACATGATGAAGCACAAATATAGACAGCCATGCAGATGAAATCGAAAAGATCGCTTGACTCACATATATGAAAAGGATAAGATTGATTGCTTAGATGGGGAAAAATACAACAAAAACAAGAGGTGAGGCATA
Source organism: Nymphaea thermarum (assembly GCA_011799765.1). Taxonomy (NCBI): domain Eukaryota; kingdom Viridiplantae; phylum Streptophyta; class Magnoliopsida; order Nymphaeales; family Nymphaeaceae; genus Nymphaea; species Nymphaea thermarum. The sequence continues at coordinate 23,710 of JAANDH010000564.1, forward strand.
CCCACTTGTACATTCATCCATGGATCCTTTTACATCACAAGCAAATAAGAAAAAGATGTTCTGAAAATATGTTACTTTGAGTGGCACATTATATTCATAATACTGTTTATAATTGTATCTTGAATTAAAAAAGCCAGTAAAGTTGTTTGGTGACGTGCATTCCTTTCCTAAAAACATGTAACAAACAGAGCAGCACAGGAAAAGTCTTAGCCGAAGTTAGATGATGAACTGGTAAAAACATAACAAAACCATTGTCCAAGGTAATCGAAAAAACTAAATAAAATGCATTTTAGATCTTGGAGTTTAGGCTTTCTAAGATGTGTTAATATATTAATAATTGTCATTCTGCTGCATACTTCTGGTGGGCTAAATCCGTTGCAGACTTGCAGTATAAAGCTTTATTAGGCCACTGCCAGATACTTTCTCAGCTGCAGCAGTATCTGGAAGATTGAAACTAAGCTTCACAGGTAAAGAACACAACCAATTGCAAGACAATCGCCTTTTACCAAGACCAGAGAACAGAATTTGGTTATAGAAGAAAAAGAAAAACAAGGTGCAACACAAAATAATAATATACTACATATACTGGGATATATTAAATTATAAGACAAGTTTTCAGCTTGTTGATCTAAAAGATTTTTTTTTTAAATATCATTTAGCATTATATATGCACTATGTAGACAATTGCTCCTACATTACGTGTTTGTAGATTGCACAACACACACACATACACATACGTCTGGGTGTGTTTTATTTCTTTTTATATCTTTCTTTTTATTCACGTGGCTAGCAGACAGATTCATATTGCACCTTGTTGCAAACTAGCCAACAGCTGGTTTCCCCAAGTCAGGGAATAGTACCCAGTTCTTGTCTACTTCTTGCATACAGTTAAAAATTCTTTTTTATTGTATACGCTTTAATGGAGTTCTTGCTGTTAATGCCTTTTGAGCACCATTTGAGTTTCTTGAGTGTGTGATTAGTGCACTCAAGCAAAAGCTGTTGCAAACTAGCCAACAGCTGATTTCCCCATGTCAGGGACTAGTACACAATTCTTGTCTACTTCTTGCATCGAGTTACATTTTTTTTCATTTTATACGCCTTTATGCAGTTCTTGCTGTTAGTGCCTTTTGAGCACCATTTGAGTTTCTTGAGTGTGTGCTTAGTGCACTCAAGCAAAAGTAGTTACCTATCGCTTGACAAAGCAATTCAGTGAAGAACATTGTTTGTGTTAACCATTTTTTGTGTTAGCCATTTAAAAAAAAATCCAATTTTTAATTGACATTTCAGCCACAAATTCATGTCTCAGATAAAAGTGCTTTGGTTACTGCTAGTAACTTTTCCAGGCAACTGAAAGGTGAAAACATTTCAGACAAGCAGATGACTTCTGCCACACAGCACTGAAGAGTCCTGATTCATGAACAAAACATACCCATCTTTCCCATTTTTGAGATAGCTTTTATAGTCTGTGATTTACATAAAATTTCCCATTTTGGTCAAATTAGGTTAATTTTCTTCCTTAGCACCAACGAGATATAATTTCTGCACAAGACCAAGCCTTTCTAAGCACATGATGTCATTTTTTGAATGGGTTAGGTACTGAAGATCAGGAAACTATACAATAAAATCTGCACAAGAATTGTTTTATAACGGAATGATAGAATAGTTTCTTTCCTTAGTTGGTATCCTGACAAGATACATTTATTGCACAAGGCAAGATAATCTCCCTAAGCACATGATAGTAAAGCAGCAACAGCAGATTTAGAAAAGCCCATTTCTATGTCACATAAATAGGTAGGGAGGGCAAGTGCTGGTGCTAGTGTGTCATTTCCGTACACTGACACACATAGCACACAGATACATAAACAACGTAACCTTCAGAAAGTGCAACTTTTTAATATCAACAAGCAAAATAAAATTTACAAGCTCTAGATAGAGGATAATATATATATATATATATATATATATATATATATATATATATATATATATATATATATATATATATATATATATATATAACATTTTGGAGTTTTAAACGGTGAGGTTTTTCTTGGGTATAATACGACGAGCTTGAAAAAAGAAAGAAAAAATATGGTAAACTTTTAAAGATTTAGAAAAACTAAAAATGGGGGAAAAATAAAATAAGTGAGAAACTAATAACACAAACATCAAAAGATAAGTACATTTGTGACAAATAAAAAATAAAAAATGAAAAAAAAAACTGTTTGGCATTAAAAAATGAAAAAAGAGAAAAAAAATGCATTAAAAAACGTGTTTTTTTCGTTTTTAACGTTAAAAAAAACATGTTTTTTTTTAGTTTTAAACGGCAATCTCACGTTTTTTTTGAAAAAAATGTGTTTTTTGTGACTATTATATACATGGGGGAGCTGTATGTACCAGTCTTTAATACCAAAAGCAAAATTAAATTTAGAAACATTACATAGCAAAACACAGAAGATATAGTTTCCTAGTGAGACTAAGCTAATAAATCAGCTAGATTTATCGCTCAACTGACAACTTGCAGTTTGTGCATAGTCCAGTCCCGGTGCACATTCCAGTTGACTGCCCTTTCTCTGGCTGCTAATTGAATTTGGTTAACTGGTAGAACATTGATGCCTAAACCAGCACCTGATCGGGTGCTACATGAGTCGACGACCCCTTAAAGAGACCAACTGACATAGACTAAGTCGCACACAATGGAACTTCAGCTCATTATGGATCGAAATACTCTTGAATAATCTCCCTTCCTCTTCATAAGAAAGCAAAAACAATATCATGCAAATGTTATGGAGACATTGAAATTCTATAGTGAAGCACTTTGAAATTAGTTGGGGAAGAAGAAACATCACGCGCAAAGAAGAAGCATGGTGCCACCTCCTCTAGGCAAGAATACGCTAATATATAGGCAGGGATTGAACTGCCTTCTCATAAAATTCCTCAAGTTATTGCGATAGTAGGAGTGCACAGTCAATTTTGCTGGGATACTGGTGTTCATTTCTTGTGGAGAAGCTATTTACCTAGATGTTTTCAAGCTAGTAACACACTGAAAAACACATAAACTAAACTTTATAACCAACAGCTACCAAATTCTTCTGGCATGTCATACATCCAAATATTTTTACATAACTCACAACAATTTGTTTCAAAGACAAAACTATAACAGTTTCCTCAAAGAAAAATGCAGATCAACAATTTGTTTGGGGCAAAGGCAAGAAAACATGGTTAAAATTATAAATAAACCAGGTCAACAAGAAAAGAATCATAAACTCTTGCTTGAGCGCAGTAACGTCATAAGCAAATTGGATACACACAGATCCACTCCATACTCTAAAATCGGGGGATGATAACAGACTAACAGTAATACATCCAATGATCATCTGGCCAATGTTTATTTCATTTGAAGATTTGTAGATGCTCACCAAGTGTTTGTTGAAACGCATGAACCAATCTGGTTCCTGGACTGCTTATCTCACTATACGTTCATCTAAAGTATTCAAATGGATGGTCCTTGTTTGCATCTTTCTCTGAAAAGAATCACATCCAGACAAATTTGGGCAGCTGAGGATCAAAGGAAAGCCGGTAGGACAATGAATTAGGCATGTTCCTCTTCCCCACCATGTTAATTACCAATAATCACCACAGGAACAAGATCCATCCTTAAAGTGATGGAAACGATTGATATCTCTAATAATAATCTCCCGTGATGCAATCACGCATATAAACTTGAAAGCATTATGGCAATCACCACAAATTCGAAGGTTTTTCTTCACTCGAATTGGAGTCCCAGGAGGAGTACTTATGAGTCCAAAGGCTACAGCCAGCTTCTCACTGTGGTGGAAGAGAAGTATCTCCTTCTCACTTTGCTCCACATCATGCAGATCAAATTCAACCTTGGGCACATAGCCTGCTTGATTCAGGAGATCATTCAACTCATCTAATTTAGCATATATCTCATCTGTCTGAGAATGACTTTTATCTCCTACTATAAAGGTATGAACCTTATCTTTGACTTCAATCCAGCTAATGCCTGGCTCCTTTTTCACTCTGCTATCTTTAAGCATTCTTCTCACCTGAGCCACGTTCTCCCACATGCCCTTTGCAGCATACATGTTTGCAAGAAGAACATGAGTTCCTGATTTCTCAGGTTCAAGTGTGAAAAGCATTTCAGCAGCTCGTTGGCCCAATTCCAGATTGCCATGAATCCTTGAAGCAGCTAGAAGAGCACCCCACACTGTCGCATTAGGCTCAAAAGGCATTTGATTTAAAAGATCCTTAGCTTGTTCCAGCTTACCTGAACGGCCAAGAAGATCAATCATGCACGAATAGTGTTCTTGTGTTGGTTCAATGTTGAACATCGATTTCATTGAATCAAAGTACCTAGTAGCCTCCTTGACAAGTCCTGCATGATTACATGCTGATATGAGGCTAACCAAAGTTATATGATTGGGATGGATGCCTTCTTTAAGCATTTGATCAAACAACTCAAGAGCCTCAACTCCATGTCCATGTTGTGCAAGTCCAGCAATCATTGCTGACCATGAGACAATGCTCCTCTGTGGGATTTCAAGGAAAGCAAGGTTTGCATCCTCAACACATCCACACTTTGCATACATGTTAACCAACGCATTTCCAGAAAACACATCCAAGTCAAAACCTAGTTTCACAATATGAGTATGCACTTGTTTTCCTTGTTCAAGTGCAGATAAGTAAGCACATGCATTGACGAGGGTGCTGCATATGAAACAATCTGGTCTGAGACCTTCATGTAGCATTGCAAGAAATAGCTTCAATGCTTCCTCCCCTCGTCCACAATGAGCATAACCTGACATCATGGAGGTGAAGGATGCAACATCTCTATCTTTGCATTCCTCAAAAGCTTGTCTAGCATCTTCTACCAAATCACATTTGCCATAGGCATCAACTAGACTATTTGTTACATAAATGTCTTCTTGAAATCCAGAGATTAGAACATGTGCATGGATCTGTTTGCAGATCAAATCATCCTGTAGACTAGCAGCAGCATTGAGCAATGTAAAGAGAGTAGTTTGGTTCCAATTAATTCCCTCCTTCCACATGCAAAAAGCTAGAGAGAGAGCTTCTTTCGCATTCCCATTTTGCAGACAACCTCCAACCAAGGCATTCCATGTAATCAGATCATGTTCAGGTAGGGAATAAAAAACTTTTCTTGCATCCTCCAAACAACCACACTTTGAGTACATATCAATCAGGCCAACACCAACAACAATGTCCGCTTTGAAACCTGTCTTGATGACATGCGAATGAATCTGCTTTCCAATATCCTGCAACTCCAAGTTAGCAGACGCTTTAAGTACACTGGACAGTGTGAACATATTTGGCACCATTCCCACCCCCTGCATTTCTTCCAGCAACTGTAAAACTTCATCATGAAATCCATGAAGAGCACAACCAGCAATTAAAGCATTCCAAGAAATAACATCTGGCTCTAATATACCATCAAAAACTTGTGATGCGTCCACCAGATTACCAAGTTTTGCATACATATCAACAAGCGCATTAGCTGAAAATATGTCCAGATCATATCCCAGTTTTATCAAATATCCATGAATTCGCCTCCCTTGACTCAAATCCTCACGCACAGTGCATGCATTGACCAAATTGGATAAACTGAATTCATCAGGTTTCTGACCGAAAGAAATCATCTCATCAAACAAATAGATAGCTTGATCACTGTAATCATTCCTTACATAAGCAGAAAACAATGCATTCCATGACACCACATTTCTTATGGTCATTCCATCAAAGAGCTGGCGCGCTTCTGAAAGCTTCCCACATTTTGCATATACTACTACCAATGTATTAGCAACGAAAACATCGCTTTCATACCCAGTAACAACAACCACACAATGAATCTGCATTCCTTGCACCAAAGCTACCATATTTGAGCATGCTTTGAGCACGCTGGGAAACGTGAACTCATTAGACTTGACACCCAGATTATGCATCTTTGCAAAAGCGAACAGTGCATCTTTTTCAAACCCATTCTGTGCGTAGCCAGTGATGAGAGCGGTCCAAGACACCAAATCTGGCTTATGCATTTCAGTGAACACTTGGTGAGCGTCCCCAAAACTTCGAAATTTGAAATAAATATTGATCAAATGATTATTCAGTGTGTTATCGTCACTATGTCCTGATTTTATAATATGGGCATGTATCTGTGTGCATCCATATTTGCATCTGAAGCTGCTGCACTCAATCAAGAGCTCAGAATAAGCACTGTTTCCGCTATCGAGTAAACAATGCTGCAAGCAGATATTAGATCCCACAAGATGAAAAAGAAACTTGCAAAAAAATACCAAACCTAAGTTAACAATGGCGGATCATCATATTACCAAAATCAACAAAATAATAAAAACCTAGAATGCATCTGCAAATGAACGAGAAGAAAGACAAGAAATGGCAGCACTCGAGAAAATGAAAGGAAGAAAAAAAAATGTACTAACTTCTGGACGCGATTGAGGAGGATCTGCAGGAGGAACCTCGAGCGAGGCTGAAGAAGGATCATGGCCGCCCTAATAAAATTACCGGCTTTCTCGGTCCGGAATCCTTCTCCTCTCCTCGCCTCCAGTAGAAACGAGAGGGAGAGAGGGTCGGTCTATGCTCCGCCAACGCGACCCGCTCTTTTACTGCGGAACCAATTTGCCGTGGGTTTCGGGTTTGGTACCAAAAGAAAGGATCCGCTGAAGTACTTGGATCGGATGTATCGGGTTGGATTACTTAAAAAAGCGATTCACAATAGTAAAAAATATATTATTATTCCATGTATCTGCCTCGAGAGATATTCATATAATATTTTAACAAATGTTCATGTTCTATGAATTTACTACAATTTTTTAAGTAGACACATAAAAAGAACAAGATGCTATTTTTGCTGTCAAACTATCCGCAAAGGAATATTGTTTAAGAAACCTTATTTGAATTTCTTTATTTCTCAAGAAAATCTAGAAGATATAATATGGATTTGGACATACACTGTTCAGGTTAATCTAAATCTGAGCCACCTGATTTTAAAAGGGTCCGACCCATTGTGCAACTCAAAGTCATGCATCACAGCCAACTCAAAAAGCGGCTGTCTAATCCTTAGAGCTCAAGGAAGCTGTTGCAAGGCTTGGAGGGATTCTACTTTAACAATAGATTTGGATCGAGGGCAAGGAATGAAGTGGAAAGTAAAAAGAAGGGAATGAAGAAGAATGAGGAACAAGCATGATTTCATATTTCTTTTCATACTTTGGGAACAAGTGTAAATCGCCGCCCCATTTGTTTCGTCGAACATGACAAAAGCGGGGATCTTCTTCAATAATGGTCCAAAAACCATTAACTAATGACTGTATTTGCTCGAGCAGCATCGCCATTTCCTGCAGTGGCGATTTTACGGAAACCACCATCTTCCTGAATTCTCACGCTCCTCCCTCTGTCTCTCTTCGATGTTCATCTAAATCCATAGACTCCCCTTCTTACATCCACCTCTTCTTCCTCCTCCACAGATGGTAGATCTCACACAAACTCTTTAACACTTTTAGAACAGAGGCTTCGCTCATTGGTCCTGCAGTTGTGAGATGATATAAACATCTTTCTTCTTGCAAATGGGAGACACTTATGTTGAGGAAGAGGTCTGGGGAATCGGTACTTAGGCCATTCTGATGTGTGAGAATGGGTGTTCTTGTGCACTGCTGTGCAATAGACTGCTCATATTGTTTAGCACAAAGGGGATTCATCAGAGTGAGCCGATAATGAGGCCAACTTCCATTCTTGATGGCAATATGTGCCTGTTACAATCTCCTATTCTGCCATGAATCTGTTTCTCGCCGGAAATCTCAACCTTCAAAACAGCACTATTTGTTATCATGAATATGCCCTGAGAGTGTTGCACTGAAAGTGTTCGAGAGAATACCTAAGAGAGCTGTAAATCGCCTCTACGCTTTGCCGGAATTTTCTGAGCACTTCACTGGCGACCAAGCAATCAAACTTCTTATCGGAGGCGATCAAGTAACAAAAGTTTTGTCGTATTAATAACTATATATTTTTGGTTTCTTTTCTTTGAATTGCCCATAGGCTTTGTTTGAGTTGCTTTGATCCTAGTAAGAATGATCAATGTAGTTTTTGATTGACCAACATCTGTTCTTAGTTTTATCTTGCGGGAACTTTCATTAACTTCGGCTGTTGAATTACTTGATGGTTGGCCATAAAAGATTTTGAGCTACAATTGTGCGGAGAAAAGACATAGATAGTCTGAGAACAGCGGAATCAATAATTATCACAAGTATGTGCAGTCAAATAGCTCGAGTGATACTAAAAACATGCAACAGAGCCTAAGTATTCTGCTTAATTAAATTTGGAGTTTGATTTACTTAAAACTGGGGTTGTTAATGATGCACCTAAGTGTTAAACAGAAACGAGAGAGAACCTTGGTTTTGAGCCAATTTACCTTACCACTAACTTTTTTAAGAACATATTGGAGAGCTTATGGGTATCTTACAACGTGTTCCCCTTTTCTGTCGTGATTTAAGTTCCTTTTTATCTCAAAAAGATATTACAAACTTGGTATTCATATATATATATATATATATATATATATATATATATATATATATATATATATATATATATATATATATATATATATATATATATATACTGCATGAATAGGGTCGGAGTAGGGCAGGGCATCAGGCCGCCCTGGGCCGATTGAAAGTTGGGCCCGAGCCATCCTAGGGGTTGGGCCTGACCATCAAAGCCTAAGTCAAGGCTTGGTTCAGCCCAACCCCATTTAAAAAAAATAATAAAAAAATTCATTTTGCATATATTGTTGGGCCCAGCTAAGTACCTGAAAGCTTGTCGGGTATGTACACCTACTCTTAGTTAGGAACCTTCTAGGTTTTTCGAATTGAAAGAGGTCAAGAGTTCAAAACCTATAATCATTCTTACTTGCAATGGGTGGAATTTATTAGAATTATGTTTGGTGGCCTAATCCAAAAAAATGATAATTATATTCTTTTAACATTAATTTTTAGCAAGATGCATGTCTGACTAGGAATCCGAGAGCAGATTAGATAAAGATCGGACCTGCTTATATTCATATTCATATTCAACTTCTATTTCGTCTATAAGATATTAAATTAATCACACACATATGTCGATTCTGTTTAAAAACTTTGTGAAAACCCCACCTCCCATGGACCAGTATCTAGGGATGCGAATAAATCCGATTTTTATCTAACATCCTACCTAACTGCTTCAAAAAAATTGGATAGAGAAAAATTGACATTCATTAAGAGATTCAGATTTAAGAAACGACATCCAATTGGATATTAATTTTGATTCAGATTTAAATAAATGTCTGACTCAATTCAAGTTGGATTTAGTTTTAAATAAATATCATATATCCAATGTCCATACATTTTTAAAGTTGTTCTTAACATATCATAATGTTTAAAAGCTGGATTTGAATTCAGATGTGAGTTTAAAAAATTAGATTCAGATTGCATTCATATTGTGAATTCATATTCAGATCCAAATTTGAATCTGGATGTGTGCACAATGCACATTTGTACGATTCAAGACATCCTTACAGTCCCCACAAGAGAGAGAGAGGAGATGGGGAAAGAGGGAGGGATAATAGCAGGTTCATCCTTACAGTCCATACCACTGGGTAGAAGACAGGCTAATCGCTGCACAGAGAAGGAGCAAAACCCAAGTTAGCCTTTTCGAAATTGAACTCCCACAAGTACTTCTGCTGGTGTATGTTCCCGATGACCGATATTCCCGGCCACGCTGCCGGAACTATCGTTAGGCATTTCTGATCCGCCGCAACAGGGCTGACGTAGCTGTCCATGTGCGGCATGAATTTGGCACCGCCGGCGAAGTGCCACCCAAGCTGGGGTCCCGCCTTCTTCCGCTGCTCCTCGCTTAGCTGTCTCTCGTAGAAGCATAAGTCAAACGGTGGTTGCGTGAACGTCGGAAAGTCCTGAAAATATGACTGGAAGTTGGCCAAGACGACGTCGTAGGCCGGCTGGACCAAGCTCGTAAGGGTCATGCCCGAGTCGATAATGGCCCCTCCCGTGATCGAATCGTTTGAGAAGACGAAGTTCCAGACGGAAGGATGAATCGGAAGCATCCTGCCGTCCAGCGAGATTCCGTCGACCTGGAGGCCGTAGAACGGCTGGATCCGCGGGTCGAAGACGAGAGGTGCGAACTGCAGATTGGACCGATTCGATACGCGGGGGTTTTTTAATAAAGAACTGAAAATATGGTAAGTCCATCTGCCACTAGGCCCGGTCAAGCTGCTTTTTTTTTTTTTTTTTATATGATTCTCTTACAAAGTAATGTTTGTAATAAATACATAAATAAATAAATGATGCAAATATACTCCTTTACAAATATTTCTTTACAACAATCAACAAAATGTGATACTTAAATGGGATATTCATAACAAACTCTTAATCTGAGTTTGTATTAAAAGAAGAGGCTGCAGCGGAAAGAGAACTTTGCTTACTGATAATACCCTATTGACTATGACTACAGTTAATAGAGACTAAAAATGATTAAGAGTTCATTTCATTTCTTATGACCTTCAAAAGGGAGAACGCATATGCTTTTATAAGGCTCAAATGTGAGCTCAAATGGCACAGGTTGGTGCAGCCCCCCCAGGGTAGAACAGTGATCGAGCCAGTAGCTCAGCTATTGTGTGACTGGTGTGGGCCTCTGCCCATGCCATCCTTTTAAAATCTTTCATTATGATTGAGCTGGGCCTAGGTCCAGTCACATGTGGTGTCCGCACCAGATCTAGGTTTGTGCCCCTCAAGCACTCTGTTCAACACTAAAATTTGCTTCTTGATGCTCTACACCACAGAGGTACTTGTGCTGCTTGATGTCATCCAATAAAAGCTCCAACAGACCAACTTCTTTAAGCACTTTCTTGTACTGTTGATAAAGGACAATAACTTTACGAAAAAAGAAAGAATAGAATGCTTAAGTTATGTTTCTGTCCGCTGTTACAACAAACAACAAAGAGAAAGAAGCTCCTGTTCAGGGACGTAATTAACTACAGTCGCAGCATATTCAAAAGAAAGAACAGAATGCTTAAGTTATGTTTCTATCGGCTGTTACAACAAACAACAAAGAGAAAGAAGCTCCTGTTCAGGGACGTAATTAACTACAGTCACAGCATATTCTAAAATCTTCAATATCTTTTCCTGCAAAAGAGCAGGAAACTGGACAAAAAGAGGGATCACACGCAACTGCTGACATATCTTGTAAGTATCAACATGACTGGAAAGTATCTTAAGCATCCCATTTAGTACCTCCTCATGTCCGTACATCATCGAGAACTATAAATTACCTCTCCCCCTTCAGGTTGCATCCTATTATAGTTTTTTCACCTGATACTTCGTTCGGTTGCTCCTCTTCACAAGCGTCCCTCCTCCTCCTCTCCAACAACTAAACACTCGGAGGGTCAGGTCTCATGTCGTTGCTCCGGATGGCCGACTCCCTACTATCAATGGTAACGATTTTCTCCATGATCTTGATCGACGAGCTTATTTTCCGGCGGTTATTCAACTCTGTTGGCCAGCGGAGATACCTTTTCGTTTTGCCCGCAAAATCTTTCTCGACATAATAACGTTCAACTTTTACCTGGAATTTGTCTAAGACGTCCTCAATTTCGCAGCCAACTTCGCGCATCTCGTTCATCCAATAGATTCCCTTCTGACTCTCCTCATCATTTAGGCGGCACTGTATCCGCTTTAGTTCACGTTCCGCCGTCTCCACTTGCTTACGGACTTTAGAGATGGATACAGTCTTCCAGGAATGTAACTAGCCTTTTTAGAATGGGCACAATGGCAGTAACTGACTCAGCCATCTGTCGATGGCAGGTTTCTTTTCACAGAAAGGTTCGCAGGGTGGAGGTCGGACAGTATGTTGAGACACTCGAGAGAACGGACTGCAGATGCCAACTGCTGCATGAGCTTGTTAGGCTGGATTTTAACATGGTGCAGACAATCCACCGAAGAGAACTTAGAGAGTTTTCCGGGTACAATTTATTCTTGCACTTTGCCTAAATAACATGCACAAATAATCAACCATGAGTCTTTTGTTTTGGGTGTTTACAGGTGGTGGAGGAATTGGGACTTGGGCTTCGGCGAGTACATTAGGCAACAAACTCATTTCTCCATAAACATGGCTGTCAACATTGCCAGGGTCTTCATAGGTATATGGCGTTGGTGTCTTGGACCTCGATGATGTAGGGACGTGATGAGGTACTAAATAGGATGCTTAAAGATATTTTCCAGTCATGTTGATACCCACAAGATGGCACAGTTTCCTGCTCTTTTGCAAGAAAAGATATTGAAGATTGTAGAATATGCTGTGACTGTAGTTAATTACGTCCCTGAACAGGAGCTTCTTTCTCTTTGTTGTATGTTGCAACAGCCAATAGAAACAGAACTTGAGCATTCTATTCTTTCTTTTTTCGTAAAGCTCTTGTCTTTGATCAACAGTATAGAGAAGTTGGTCTGTTGGAGCTTTTATTGGATGATATCAAGCAGCATAAGTACCTCTGTGGTGTAGGCAAATTTTAGTGTTGAACAGAGTGTGTCCTTTTCAAGGAGTCTGGCAATACGGAAAGACGACAGTGATGCAATCCTTTCTTCACCTAGGATAGGAGGACCTGCTTCAGGGAAATTTCGAGTCTTTGAAGGTGAAGGTACTATCACTGTTGCATGGGACTGTCTCATTTCTTTACTAAAGAAATGAGAAGCAAATCAGTCAACATTTAGAATGTCCAGTGGTGTTACTCTTATTTTACCCTTCCTGACTAGCGATACTCAAGACATTATGTTTGAGTTTTTCCTCAACTGAAACCGAATAATATGTAATATGAGTATTCATGCGTATGTTTAGTAACGTTTGGTGGTTGGATGTCTAACATGGCAATGACTTGGAGAGAAGACAGCCTAAGTGTGCAACTGTTCTTTGCTTTCTTTTCATTAGCAACTGCTGAGAGTGAACTCAAATACAAGTTTACAATAGCACAAAACCACTTTAAAACCATTACATATTGTTCAACTTTCAAAATAACAATGCAAGACAAAAGGAACCTAATATTAGTTGACGATCACAGCCAACTTGGGCGGCCCTGACTTGTGACCCAAAAAATGGTAAAATACTTCTCTTGTTGTATGGAAAAAGCTTTATGAATAATATTCGAGCTGATAACATCCTGACCAACTTTGCAGACTAATATGTGAGGGAGCAACATGTAAAAAGAAAAAAACATGAGCTGGAGTTTCATAAAAGGCTAAAACACCAGATTGAAACAGCAGGTACTAAAATCCGTAGTTGGATAATGACTAGGTGTTTACTAATCTCACATAGTAGTCAGCATGCCAGCAACTCATCTGATTAGGTGACAAATGCGTAATGATCTTGGGGATGTTAAAAGGATCATATTTGAGCCGGATATATCTTTAACCCTATCTGTTTTTTCATATATTTATATATTTGGATTTGAATATGAACTAAAAAAAGTCATATTTAAATCTGAATCCAAAATCTGATTAAAATCCAATTTTTACATTTATGTTTGAATGTGAATCCAAATCTAAATTTCGAACTGAATGTGGTTCGACTCTATAAATGTCAAGAGTATTGAATATAAGATATGTATTCAAAACTAAATTTGATCTGGATTCGACCATATACTTATATATATTTGTATGCCAGCATACCTTTTTCGAGTGTTTTTTTCACTTAACATTGTCCTCCCGGATGCTTTGGAGGAAGAATCCAAGAAAAAGATGCGGATCAGAAGCAACTGCACCGATGGATTTTCTTGGCAATTTCACCAGCCGTTTTCCTTCTCTCAAGACTGACTTCTAAAATAACCAAACAAGTTTGGATCACTTTAAGAACACGATTCAGGGCACAAAACTAAAACAAGGAGTTCCTGCATTGGCTTCTAGGAACTAAAAATGTGAAAGATGAGAATAAGGAGGCTAGTTCCTATCAGGCAAAGCCATAATACTTGAGTTTTTATAAAAATACCTTGGATATGGATTTAACCTAGAAATGGACTCAATCATCTTTGGATCTCTTGTTGGGCAGCAGCCAGTAAGATGGAATGCTCATCTATTAACGTTGATATCTAATAAATTAGTGTGGGTTGGACCAAAAAGCTAGACCTACTGCTGGATCCAAAAATTGAACACTCTTGGGAAGGAGCCCCCTTCGAACTCCCTTTGTGAGTAACTTGCAGCAGGCAGCATCATTTAAATATGCGGCGTCTCTCAGCAATTTCAGAGATGTGAACCCTGTTAGCGAATTGGGTTCAAAAGTTTGGACTCCAAAACTGAAAACAAACTTTTGAAAGGCAAAAAAAGAAAAAAGGAAATTTTGAGTTAAGTGCCTTGAATTCCTTTTGAATTATAGAAGCTGACCGCCTTTCCAAAATTTCTTTAAAAAAAAACGAAACCTTCCACTGTGTTACTTAACCCAGGTTAGATTCTTCTCTCTCTGCACTGAATTCACTTAACCAAGGTTAATGCTTCTACATAATGTCCGTTACCCTTTTACCCCTTCGTTATCTCTCTTCATTTTCTTTTTTCTTATTTTTGAGGAAACTTTTCATAAACACACTTTAGATTTTGGCAATAATGAAGAAAGGGCATCTAATGTGGCAAAAACATATTTTAAACAGCTTCACTTCAGATAGAGAAAGTGAATCCAAATGACCAGAATACCCTTAAAAAAATAAGGGTCATCTTTGCTTCTTGCCTTCCTAAAAACCTTATCAAAGCTCACACCTTTTCGGTTTTATTTGATAATAAGACATCCGTATAAAATTGGAACAAAGAACTCAAAGTTCTCAATTTCAAAAACTCAGCGATCAACGATGATAAATTGAGACCCAGCTGCCGGGGCCGCTATTGTGGTATATGCTACTCTTCCCCTCCAAACTTTAAATTTTATGCCGGGAAATTTTACATTTACAGCTCCCTACGTTTTGACTAATATATATATATATATATATATATATATATATATATATATATATATATATATATATATATATATATATATATATATATATATATATATATATATTAAAAAAAACTTTCTTGACTAATAGTTTCAAAAAGAAAAAAAAAATCGTTCTTACCATGTTCAGTTCAAACAAAAAGGGGAAAAAAAATAATACATAGAAGAGGTAGCTCTAGTAGAAAGGGAAAAGAGGTGAAATAGGTAGTAGGTTTGCCTCAAGAAGCTTAGCACTCGCACAAGTGGGTGGTAAGGTAGTTCCGTATAAGGGGACCGTGGTTTGAATTGACCGACTATGGTATGTTACTCCTATGGGTTGCAAATGTTAGTAAATACAATACTCGAGATATATAGTATAATAGTGTATTGTAGATTCACATAGGACAGAGAGATACCATTAATTTGAATTTAAGCTGACCCAAAATTACTTGTATCGAATTTTCAATATGAAAATAAAATACTTTTCATGAACTTGTGTGGGCAGTTGCCCACACCTGCCTCCGCCCCTGCGTGTACATGGGAAAAGTATCGCCAACTTCAATGTGGCAACTTAAGTGTCAGTTGCCTCATTGCATATTAGATTGAATAACCAGCAAAACATTATCAAGCTTAGATGTAAGTCTGTAACCTTCATATTACATGTTAGCTAAGCATTGGCACGGCAAAACAAGCCAAGAGCAAATCAAATTTTTTTAGTTTGACCCGACCTACGAATCATTTGGCTCGCCCCTGTCCTGGCTCCGCCCCTGAAAAAAATCCTGGCTCCGCCCCTGAAACAAACGCTCGGTGCTTGCGCTAATTACCCATTTATGCATAATGAGCTGCTAATTGCCCAGCTCAACTTACAAAAATAAATTGTTGGTTAGCCATGAGCTTGCTATGTATGCATCAGCTCTACTGCAAACCGAAAGACTGCAAGAGGAATCATGTTCATGGGAAAAATGGTTCATGGGTTGGCTAGTTAGTATTGGTTTCCTAAACGAAACTTAGTTTGAGAAACAGCGCTCGAGATGTCGAATGGAAACGATGTGAGGAATCATGTTCTGGAAAACAAAGTCATTGTTAGCTACTCTGTCTCAGGCGTTCGATCTACAAGGACTCTTGTCAGATTACGAAGATTAGTTAAATGTATGCATCAAACAAACAAGTCATTTTCCTAATAGCTCCATCACAATAAGGTCCCATCTTTGAATTGGACTCAACCTCCTTAAATTTCTATCATTCTTGGTACCACGGGTCTGACCAGAGCAGAAGCACCATTTTTCTCTTGATGTGATTATATATATATATGAAATTTGCTTTATCATTAATTAAAAAATATTGATAATCTTTAATTCTAGATTGAAGATTAATTACTCATGAAGAGTGAACGATTAGTTTCATTTGCAGTAATAGATACATAGTTTGTTTTTTCTTCCTTCTTTTCAGAAATAAGACAACCGAGTGTTTGCATACGCCTCGACAGAGAGGTGAAATCAGAAAATAACGCTGCATTCTCAAAACATCATAATCCTCGAGCAAGGTACCGCCCTAGAAAAAATATCCTAAATGAATCATAATCACCAAATCATAATTGATACTAAACATAGTGAAGAAAACATTGCCAAAAAGAAAAGGATGCTGCTTCATTTTTAAGGAAAACATATTGAGAAAGCACTCCAACCATGAAATGCGGTGATCATATGTTGTGCCCTAAAATGATGTGATCGTTATATTTAAACAGTGAGGTTCTGCATGGGTATAAAATGGTAAAAGTTGTTTGCTTTTGACGATTAAAATTTTCGCAAAATTTGAAAACAATTAATCTTTTTATGAGAAAAGACATGTGGTCAACATCTGAAATGAAGTGCAAAAAATGTGGATTACAAAAATCTAATAACTAAAAACTGCAAAATAACGTAAAAGCATTTCACATACTTTTATTATTTATAGATGGAGCCGATACATCTTAAAGTAAACGCAATCCTACAGTCGTGCTTCTCTTGACAAAAGGTTGAAGTTACCAACATAAGGGACCACACTTGTTTTACTTATTGTCACAAAAAAAGTGTTTTATTTGGAAAAAAACACGTATAAAACGTGAAAAACAAGTGTGCAGTATAAAACGTGAAAAAAACACGTTTAAAAAAAAATTGTCAAAAAATAAAAAATGTATATAATACCCATATTATACATTTTTTCCTATTTTTTATTAATTTTTATCTTTTTATAATTTTTAAGATTTATTAAATGTTTTAAATTTTTTAAAAACTTGCTGAGATTTTTCCGTTTTATTCTTGAGATATAAAACTTTGCTGTATTATGCCCATCTTTTTTCTTGCCGTATAATATCCATACACTTTTTTTGTGACAACTTGTCTTTACTAATCAAAAGGCTTGCTAATGATGTTTATATAGTGACACCATTCTTATAAGGTGTTTGATTCATCGTGATGAATGGTTAACTATTCATGTGCAGATGGATGCCCTTGGTTATACCGTATTTATATATTAAACATGAATATTTTATTTTCTTCATTAAAATTGGATCGAGTCAAGCTTTACTTTGGTTTGGATCTTGATGATCAGGCCTGGGGTTCGGCCATGGCATAGGCTTGTAGGCTGGCCAAAGCCTGATCTAGGCCGATGTCCACTACTTGGCACTTTGTTAATGTGATATGAGGGTGGTTCAAAAAATAGAACGACCCGATCTGTTGATTTGGCTAGACTCTAGAGTTCGCTCATCCTTCCCAGAATGGTGAATGAAATCTTCATCCATCATGACATTAAAACAACAGAAATTCTTAATCCTTTCGGTTTGTAAATATATTGATGTTCAGTTGAGAAGATAGTTGGCTTTTGTAAAGATTTATGGTGCAACTTGCTACTTATTGAATCAAATGAGCAATTGCATAGAAGGTTGATCTTTGGTCTCAAGTAGTAATTGAAGACATCTTAACTTTTAGAAGGTAATCAAATCAATAACTAATCATGATTTTTGAATTCTCAAGGTTTTAAAACCTAAGTTAAACCATCTTGTGTTTGTATTTTATAGCGATGTTTCTCTTCTTTATCTCTTTATTATCACGTTCTTGATGATGACTAAAAACTACATATTCTGTTCCATCTAAGGGAACTACCGTTCATTCTTTTGTTCTCTGCATATCATAGACTTGTAAAGATAGCACCCATGCCACAATGGTACTGGTAAGAGTGCAGGTACGGGTACTATCGTGTTTTCGTAAATCTTGGTACGACGAATATAATATATATTAATATATATTTTTAATTAAAAAAAAAGTGACTAGTGGTAAAAACAAAAATATAATGCAAAACATTCCAACCGATGCCAATGCAAAGCCCAACACTTCCAACATTAAACAACTGCAGGGTGACAAAGGTAGATGGTTAAATAACCATTGCACGGCCAACAAACCTCAACATATTGCAGCAACAGAAATCGGTCTTTTCGTAGTTGTGCCATCGAACGTATTGAAACAACAAAAATCCCAGACACTATAATTCGAACATTGACTTTATGGACTCATTCCAACACTGCTTTCTTCCTTGAAAGAATAAGCTAAAAACTATCGAAGGCAAGAATCATTGCTCACTGAACAAAATAAAAACCAGTCCCTAATCGAAAGAAGGGAATTAGAAAATTATAAACAGAAAATAGGTCTGCCCAAACTCAAAAGGGAATCAGAAATAGAATATAGCGAGCAAGAGGAAAATGCATAAACGAACGGTACTTTATGCTCATAAACATAGATAAAACAAATTTTGAAGTTCTGCCCAAACTCTTAGACAATAGTAGGAACCCTAAAAACTGCCTAATAAACAAACCGTTCGTCTCCAGCCGCCGTTCATCACCAGTCGCTGTCCGTTGCCAACCGTCCGTTCACCGCTACAAGCACTAGCCATTGATGGAAGGAAGAAAGTCTATCGCCGAGGGAAGAAAGAAAGTCCAGATGGAAAAGGAAGCGACGTTTTTTTTTAAGTTATGATATGGTTTGGACCTGGTTCCGACGTGGCACATACTTGAGTGTTTTGAATGTCCATAAAGCTTTCAACATGTCATCTCCAGTTATGATGGGTAAGGAAAAATTTGAGTGGCTAGACCTGCTTCTACTATGTGCTTTGACATTGGAAATTCTTACATTGTTGATTTGATAAGTTGATGTACTTTCCATTCGTTTTCAGGTTAAGCTCATGGCTGCTATCTACAGACTCTTTGTCATCATTAAATCTAGTGAACTAATCTTTGTATGTAGATGCATATGGTTTCCAAACTATAGTTTTTATTTCTTAACTCTTCCATAATCATTGATCTAATCAGTAGGACGCATGGTCACAATGATGGCTTATGAATAGCAAGTTTGTGGCATTCAATGCATTCAATTTTTCAAGTGTTATCTTGAATGGTGGGTTGTACAGGTGAGTTTAATGTCATTTCATTAAACGAGCATGATTTTTCACTATGAAAGGCCACCATGAGCTTTGGTTACACAATGCATAGAACAAACTTAAATAGTTGAAGTTCCTATAATCTTGACAACAATAAACATGAAAAACTAAATCTGATTTTTGTAGAATAGTTTTCTTTTTCCTTTATCATTAATTTTGATTGATCTTGCTAGTTTTCTTTCCTTGAATCTCTCTAGAACGGTTGACTTTCAACCTTGTCGTTAACATTCTCTCTCAAACTGGACAATGAATCTAAAAGTCCAAGTTTGTTGTAGAATTTTGTAGAAGGTGATCATGTCATCTCTTTTGCAGTGATTCGGCGAGCCCAGCCCAAATTTGTTTCATGAAGTTTTTGTGAAGGTAGATCGTGCTTTGGCAGCAATTTAGAAAACCCAAGTTTGATTCCTCAAGATTTTCTTCACATGATCGAGTCTTCGCTTTGGTGAAGAAGACAACGATGTATTTGGTCGTCTGCAGGCCACCTATGGGCTTCATTCTTTTTCGTCAAACATCCTACTATGATACCAAGTTAACAAATAAAAAAAGAAGCAAAACAAATAAAAACCAGCAATGAAAAGATTTTTTTCATTAAACGTGCATAGTTTTTCACTATGGAAGGCCACCATGAGCCTTGGTTACACAATGCATAAAACGAGCTTAAATAGTTGAAGTTCCTATAATATTGACAACGATAAACATGAGAAACTAAATCTGATTTTTGTGGAAAAATTTTCTTTTTCCTTTATCATTAGTTTTGATTGATCTTGCAGGGATTCTTTCCTTCAATTTCTCTAAAATGGTTGCCTTTCAACCCTATCATTAACACTATAATCTTGGCAATAATAAACATGAGAAACTAAATCTTATTTTTTGTGGAAAGATTTTTTTTTCCTTTATCATTAATTTTAATTGATCTTGCATGGATTCTTTCCTTAAATCTCTCTAAAACGGCTGTCTTTCAACATTATCATTAAAAGAACGAGACAAGGGCAGTGGAGGAGCAAGCACAACAGCACATAAGGGAGTTGCTAATGGATGCATGGAGGAGGCTGAACAGAGAGATGCTCTCGGCTCAGCAGCAGCAACAACAGACCGCTTTCTCTCGTTCCTTCATGAGCGTGTCTCTCAACATTGCGAGGGTATCCCAGTGCATGTACAACTATGAAGATGGTGTTGGTGTCTTAGAGCATGAGTCCATGGACCGTGCCTACTCTCTCATTGCCGAACCCATTCAGACTGCCTAAGCAAACCACCAGTCGCTGTTTCCCACTTTCAATCATGTTTGTGCCTATATACCGGATCCTACTTATGATGCTATGTATCATCATGTAATAAAATGAGTACATTAATATATTAAATTAAGTACTCTCTCTCTCTCTCACACACACACACACACATGTATGCACACAGTCATAATTTGTTTGCGTAAGTGCTTCCAATCTCACATTTACTATCACTAAGACTATTTGGATTTAGATGAATGGTGTTCATGTTTGGTAACTTGAACCAAAAATTAATTCAGTAATAACAAATCCTGTATAAATGGGTTTAGGTCTGTATCATTATCAAAGATAAAAAAAAAAATTAACAAAGTATATATATACATAACCACCACTTATTATTTTAACTCAAACTTTATTAATCTTTATGTTTTACACCATGGAAATCAACACAAAAATGAGTTTTATATGCTTAAAAAGATGTTATTCACTCTTAAGATCTTATTTCTGCATCGCAACACCACTTTAGGTAGATAAATTTTATTGTTTTGATGACCGAGATTCATGTCCACATTTTGTACGAAAAATGTATAGAATGTTAAAGAGCACAACATACTGTTTATAATCATCTTTTGCAAGAGACCTTCTGGATCTAAAAAGCACTAACTTCCATAGTTCATGTCCAAAAAAAAACAAAAAGTGTCTCTCTAAAAGAACTGACATGTACAAAAAGTAAGAAGAGAGACGACTCCTTCGCTGCTCCATATGTCGAAGATGCAATTCAACGCCGCTCCACATGTCGAAGATGCAATTCAACGCCGCTCCACATGTCGAAGATGCAATTCAACAGGGAAAAATAAATGCAGATGGCAAATCCTCTAATAATTAAAATCATTTTATAGATCTAGACAATTTCAAAGCTACAATTACACAACACTCTCCCTTTGGCATATGTGCAGAAAATAATGACTTGAACCACCCATCGGCCACCGGTGACCAGAAACCTCCTTCTCCACCACCACCGGTTCATGGCGAGGCTCCCACAATACCTCAGCAATAATGGTAGCAGCCTCGGCGTTGGAGTCCACCACCTCTCTCACCCTCCTCAACACCTCTAGCTTGAAGGTCCTCTTCTCCCTTGCCTCAGCCTCAACCCTGCCTCCAACTGTATAGCAAACTTGGCCACGCACCCATCAAATGGGTGTCCCTCCAACTACACCTCCTCCTCCTTCTTCGCAGAAGGGGACCCTCCATCGCCACCATCTCCACAAGGAGTGGAGAAATCCTGCATTTCTTCACCGCTCGCACTGTCCAATTTTTTCTCTTTAGCATGCCCGCGAGATTTCGACCTCTGCAAGAGCACCAGATCCTCCTCCATCATGGCCTCACTTGCCTCCTTTCATCCAAAGTACCCAATCTCCAGAATACAATCCAAAGCAATCGATTTTAACCCCTGGTCTTCCGAATTCAAGGCCATTATGATCTTAGGGACCTCCCTGCTTTGGTGGATCTCATCGACAAAGGGGCTTTTAATGGCGAGGATCAAGCTACAGAGGACCCTGAGGCCATCGGCAGAGCTCAATTCCAACAGGGCCATCACCATCGGGCTCATCACCACCTGATCCACGAACACGTCCTTGTTGATCATTTCCACCGTCTTGGGAAGTCCCATATAAATATAATTCTTATAATGTTTTTTTTGTCAAATCGATTGAAAAGATAGTCAAAATTTGCAATTGTTTCGTAATTTAAAAGAAGCACGAGAAATTAACTTATCTACATTCTAAATGCACCTAAAACGTTCTTTCACAAATTTATAGATCCAATATAAAACATAGGAAAAATTGGTAGATTACAGGCCGATAGATTAGGGATAAAATCCAGACCCTCTAATTTTTTGCTAAAATAAAACCATCAAAATATGTTTATAAAAACTAATTTGATATAAAACATGTTTAATTTTTAGTTGTTTTTACAAACAATGAAGATTTTTCCATGGTTAAAATTTGGATGTTATATTAGCCATTCAATTTTATGTTTTATCAATACATGATTAAATTAAAAAAATAATTAACTTTATGTATGTTTCTCATCAATTTATTCATGAGATCATAATAGTAAGTTTAGATCGCCAAAAAGGAAAAGTGCTCTAATCATTACATTTCAGCAGGTTTTTATCCCTAACCTAATAATATAGGAAATAAAAATTGCTTATGTAGTTACCTAACTAATTTTAATATTAATAAAAATAACTAATTTGAATAGTTAAAAAAGAATTTGTAATCCTATATTGTATAATTAAAGAAGCCAATAAAAACCAGTCAACATACAATTTGTTGATATAATTGTTATTTTAATAAAATTTCCCATCAACCCAACTAATTTTAGCAATAACCTTGGCCTTAAAATCAATATTAAAATACATTAATTTATTTGTAAAACTCATAAAATCCAAAAATAGGGCAATATGAGCCTCATAGCAGAACAATAGTACTGCTTGACAAAAAAGTTGTTCCCTGCTTAACAAAAAAGTTGTTCCCGGTTGACAAATCCAAAATTTATTCTGTTACTTTAACTTTTTATGTGCTTTTCACCAAGATCGAATATTGCCAATTAAAATATCTCACGGCAACCACGTGATCGATATACCTCATCTTGTGGTTAAATATTTTTTAACGTATTGTTTTAAAAGAATTAATATAAATTTTAAGTGACTGAATTTACTGGGTCAATTAAAAGACGCCATTTTTACTTGGTTGACTATTGGGCAATTCTTTTAAGATTTTTTTAAGGATTGTATACAATAACTGTTTAAATAAATGCCAACTTTTTTTTTTTGTTTTTTTGCAAAAAACAGTTAATTAAAAGAGCTCTCTCATAGTCTCTAATGTGATCTACATGTGTTACACATTATTGCCTTTGTTGTTGATTTTCCACTCCTTGTGTCTCATAATTTATGAAAAATTTATTGGCAATAACCTAGGAAAAAGTGTTATATTAAATAGCGGCAAGCTATATTTTTTTAAAATTTTCCTTTGTGATACGTCATATATAACTAACAGAGAAAACTAGAGCTTGAAGTTTGGCTGCATAAAAGAATGAGACACTTGGTAAGTGGGAGACTTATGGGAGACACTACAGGTTGTTTGATTAGTGCTCCCCATATGCCAAGGATGGAAAAATTGGTCTATGCCAAGGATGGAACAATTGGTCTCCCTTGGTAATTTGATTTTTGATATATTACTTCACTCAATGTTTTAAGTTTGAACCAGCAATTGATGTGCCTCGGTTTTGCTTCATTAGGTTAGATACAAGTGCAAAGCAATTTTAGGAGACGGAATGAACAGTTTATACTTGAAAATTAAACCATTCAGTGTCCTATTATTTTAAAGTAGCAACATGTACAAACTGACTATCTTCCAAGGCAGTGCACATATAGTATATCATGGCTTGGAGTCTTGTTGAACGTTGTCTGAGACCGTCCCCTACTGATTTCATTGTTACAATTTGACTGGTTGAACAGATGATGGGGTCTCCATTGATTTTTAGCTGCTGTCAGAATACTCATTTGACTGCACAAATTCATGTTGTTGGGGACTTTCTGGAAGTGGCTATGTCCAATAATTCCAGTTGTGAAGTTTTCTCATGATTGTGGCAACTTCTTATCGTGGCTTTAGATGTCTCAGCTTCTTGACCCAAGCTTCTGTGCGATTTATTTGAGTGGTGGTCATTTGTTTGCTCATGTTTTGCGAGGAGCTTCTTTTCTTTCCTTTCACTGGTTCTTCTAAGAGGTTTTGTTTTTCTGCAAACAAGCAAGTTCCGACCTTCGAGTTTTGCGAGGAGCTTCCTTACTTTCCTTTCTGTAAAGAGGTTTTGTTTCTTCTTCTGCAAGCAACCAAGCATCGGCCTTCCTGTTTACAGCTTATTTTGACAAGCTTCTATGATCCAGTTTGCCATTTTGTGAAGCCTTTCTCGGATTGGGAATCTGCACATGAGAAGTTCTATTTAGACGACCAGTATTATTTTTACCAGTTTGCAATTTTGTGAAAGCTGTTTTGGGATACGAAATTTTCATATATGCCATCAGTGTTTGTTTTAGATAATGGAATTTGAAATTTGGTGGAGCCTTTCGGAAATTTGCATGTCTTGTTTGGGGGACGGGAGTCAGGTTGCATGGGAAATTTGTGGAGCTGTTTTTGGATCGGAAATTTTCATATGCCATCAGTGCTTGTTTTGTTGAGGAGAGCTATTGTGGTGTATTGACGGGGTTGTGCCATTTTGCAGAGAGCTATTGTCGTTGTGTTTTCTTTTTAATAGATGAATGTATTTCTAGGGGCGTGGTTTAGTAGCAATTACGACACCTTTCCTATTAGCTGTGAGTGGGCCTTTCTTTATTTAGTTTTTGGGCGTTAGGCTTGATGTTTTTGCACCGCTTTATGTCTTGGGCTTTGTGTGAGAAGTCCTTCCCTCTTTCGACTTAGCCGCATGGTAAACTATACAGTCTCCACAAGAGAGAGAGGAGATGGGGAAGAGGGAGGGATAATAACAGGTTCATCCTTAGGCTAATCGCTGCACAGAGAAGGAGCAAAACCCAAGTTAGCCTTTTCGAAATTGAACTCCCACAAGTACTTCTGCTGGTGTATGTTCCCGATGACCGATATTCCCGGCCACGCTGCCGGAACTATCGTTAGGCATTTCTGATCCGCCGCAACAGGGCTGACGTAGCTGTCCATGTGCGGCATGAATTTGGCACCGCCGGCGAAGTGCCACCCAAGCTGGGGCCCCGCCTTCTTCCGCTGCTCCTCGCTTAGCTGACTCTCGTAGAAGCATAAGTCAAACGGTGGTTGCGTGAACGGCGGAAAGTCCTGAAAATATGACTGGAAGTTGGCCAAGACGACGTCGTAGGCCCGCTGGACCAAGCTCGTAAGGGTCATGCCCGACTCGATAATGGCCCCTCCCGTGATCGAATCGTTCGAGAAGACGAAGTTCCAGACGGAAGGATGAATCGGAAGCATCTTGCCGTCCACCGAGATTCCGTCGACGAAAATTCGAAGATTTACTAAATTAGTAAATCCTTACCTTACCTTCTGCTTTTCAATATAAAATTCGAAGATTAGACAAGTCCGATGGGTCGTATATTTTCGTCGTAATTTTATATTGGCGCGCACTTCAAAGTATTGCTAAAGTTAGGTCGTCCTCGGCGTCCTGCAGGAATTTGAGCTCGCTTCGGTGGAAGAGGCGGAGTTGCAGAGCTTCTCCATTGGTTTCGGCGGCCGGAGAAGGACGAGAGAGGGCGGGAACAGCGAGAAAAGTGGAGATGAGGACCAGAAAGACGGGAAGTACTCGAGCGACTCCCATGGTACAAGAGAGAGCGATTATAGAACGCAAGGAATACGGAGAGGGACGAGGTATAAAACGCCAAAGGGCAGGGGGAAATCTTAGTTCCCTCAACACTTTCTTGGAAAGTTTTTCGTGGATTACGGGTGGTATCTAAATGCAATGTATATATACAATCACCCAAACATTTATTAAAACTGTTTATGTTTAATCTATCGTGATAATCAGTTATCAGAAAAAAAGTGATTAGCATTTTTTTATTTAATATTAGTTAATATCTTTTTCCCTCTCTCTCTCTCTCTCTCTCTCTCACTCTCTCTCTCTCTCTCTCTCTCTCTATATATATATATATATATATATATATATATATATATATATATATATATAATACGAAATTTAGAAAAATATCTTTTGGAATTAACCTCTCCACGTCCGGATGACTATCATTTAGGAGTCTTAAAAGTACTCTAAAAAAAATACATGGAATGTTCTTAATTGTTGGTTTTTTAGGGACAAAATGTACCTTTTAGGCTTTCTCTTTTTAATAATAGCAGATCTATGACTCAAACAATGCCCTCTTGGGATGACATGAATTACGACTGCAATCGCAGTTCCAGATATTTTGAGATATTTTGGTTTCTGTCCGATTGCTTTTCTAGACATTTGCATTTATGAGGGCAGAAAATTGGAAGTGGGATTTCAGCATTTCCGGCTTTACATCAATACATATTTAAGTTTGTATTCCACATGAGTGTATCGATTCGGATTTTGTGTGATTCCTGCCATATTTACCTTAATATTTCGAACTATCTACTCATAGATATCGGCATTTGATGTAAGTTTGTCTTTGCAATTATATATATATATATATATACACACCTACCAGACCCTCATATACTAGACTTTGACGGAGATCATACAGGTTATCTGCTATGAGAAGATCAGTGTTTGAAGAGTAAGTGGCATATTAGTGTAGATGCCAGATTGTTTTTTTAAGAGTCCAAAATACCCTTCAATGGAACTAAATTCCTTGTCTCTTTTGAAGGGTATTTCAGACTTTTGAAAAAAAATTTTACTTATCTATTTGATTAAATATCCATTATGCACTCTTTGGAATCAACAACTTAGATGATTCCTAATCAGATCTCGGACTTGGATTTGAAAGTTTGTGAAGCCACATATCAATACTGAATCCAACTAATAATTGGATTATGTTCTCTTTATTGGACCCAACTAAAACAGATCTAATTTGGGGTTGGTGATTCAGATAAATCCGACCTATGATGCCTCTCTATTATACACATAGGAACGCAAACGTGCGCAACAAATTAATGGGACACCATAATGTAAATATTACCAAATTCAACTTATTGGATTTGGAATCAGATAAAATTGAACACCAAATGTTTACAAGCAACTGGGATCAAATAGTGAACTGATGGATTCTATAAGAAACTCATATACCATCAATTTTGACTACCAGTAGAATTCAAATTTTCTTTACAAATCTTGCTAAACATTGGGTAATGCATCTGAACCAGACAGCCCTTCAGCCATATGGCTATTTCTCATGTCCGGATCAGTGTCGTTTGCTCAAGTTAGAAACCGGAAAAAATTGGAATTTGTTCATTCCTTCTGTCTTAGTTCATCGAATAAGGAGGTATTTGACTATAAGAACATTATACTCTTAAGACATGTTTTTATAATAAACGTTCCAAGAACACCATGCTCTTGTTTTAAGAAATTTGGTGTAATTATGCTTAGCATTTGATCATTGGATAAAACAATAACATTCGTTATCACCCCATGTTTTTGAAATAAAAAACATATATAGTGTTTTTTTGAAGCATTGTCTTAAGAACGTGTATTCTAATTCCTTGATCTTGTGACTTATATATTAATAGATTGAAATCAAGAGTTCAATGATGTCACGCGTCTTTTTCCATACTCTAGTAAGAGAAGTTCATCTAACCCGAGTTTGCTGACCCGGAGAACAGTATATGTTAGAACAATGGTATAACGTTATCTGATTTTCTGAAGATATCTGACTAACTCAAATCTGAAACAAAAAAATCCACTCCGGATTTGAGCCAGATCGGAAACTAGCACCCAAGATATCTTAGTAGTGGAACAGAAAGTTGGTCAAAATTTTATATGCGCAAGTTACATTTAACTGGTCATTAATGAAGCGAAGCTAAAGTACATTTGACAAAGTTACATTGAACTAGACATTAATGAAGCGAAGCTAAAGTACATTTGACTTCATATCAAACTCCCAAGAATATTAAAAAAAAACTGCAAAAATTGATATTGAGCCCATTCTATATGTTTTTACTCTGAATGTTTAGAAATAATGGTTAGATTTGTATCGAATATCTGAAATATATATCAGAGAGAGAGAGAGAGAGAGAGAGAGAGAGAGAGAGAGAGAGAGAGTTAATAAAGGTCTTTGCTTTTTTTGAACTGAAAAGTTGGAGAAAGGGTTGAAGCAAGCACCAACCAACGAATACATGTAAAAATTCATACAATTATCAGATAACAATATCTACTGCAAGTGACGTCCCCATCTCCTCCTTACATAAGTAGGGATGCAAAGGGTTCGTATTCAGAGATCTACATACTTCGGAAATCGAAATTCTTGACAATTTCCGGCACCTGAAATAATCAAAATCTCGAAAACCATATTCTAACCACTTATATTCATCTTCAATGGACGCCCTGCTTCTCCCCAACTCAACTCTCACATTTTTTTCCCCTTTTTCTCTCCAGCCATGCAAAGACTATACTACTAGGAGAAAGGTTATCCTTCACACCTCACATTCTTTACCTTGCACCCCTTTCAAATCTCATACTTGCAGATCGTTTCAGTTAATTTGCTTCATTACAGATGAAAATTCATCATGGGTTGTTTAGTTAAAGTACACATGTCAATAATTGAAAATTTGAAACCACATACACATGTACTATTCCAGAAAAAAATGAAAAAAATGGTGTTAGCAAATAATTTTAAGGTAAAACACCACCATCGTTGTAGAAAAGTGTGATTTAAAAGTTAATTTTGTGAGAGATTAATGTTGATGAATTCTTCTTTACTTGAGGTTTTTGAAACTGTTGGCAAGTATGAGAACTGAAGGAGTCAAATGAGGTAAATGATAAATGAGGGTAGAGTCCAGATACTCTCTTTACTCGTCTCTTTATCTCTCTTTTGTCTCACGCCCATTTAAAGAGAAAAAAGAGAAGAGGGAGGGAGGGAGATGGTCTATTCAGTGCAGAGAGAAGGAGAAAAACCCAACCTGCCATTCGCTAAATCGAACTCCCACAAGTACTTTTGCTGGTGGATGTTGCCGATGATCGATATTCCCGGCCAGGCTGCCGGGACAATGGCAATGCATTTCAAGTTGGGTGCTACGACGGTGACGTAGCTGCCAATGTGCGGCGTGAACTTGGCCCCTCCAGAGAAGTGCCAGGCCAGATTGGGCCCTACCCTCTTCGCTTGCTCTGGACTCAGCTGAGTGACATTGAAGCACAGATCGAACGGTTGCTGCGTGAACGTCGGAAAATCCTTGAAATAGGACCGGAAGGCGGACATAACAACGTCGTAGGCCGGCTTGACCAGACTCGTCAGGGTCATGCCCGAGTCGATGATGACCCCTCCCGCGATGGAATCTTCCTTGAAGACGAACTTCCACACGGCAGGAGGAATCGGTAGCATCTTCCCGTCCATGGAGATCCCGTCCACCTCGATGCCGTAGTAGGGCTGGATCATCGAGTCGAGGACGAGATTCGCGTATCGCATGCTGAGCTTCGACGCGCGGGAGTTGTTCCCGAAAACAAGGTAGTTCGAGTCTCTGCGGTTGAGGTGATCCACCAGGCAGTAGGAGAATTTCCCGCCGTAGAGCTGCGCCGTCGTGATGGCGAAGGATATGGGGCTGAAACCCAGGCCGAGGACGCCATCCGTCTTGTCGAAGATCACCCCCTGGGAATCCGAGCTGCGACCCACCAGAACGTCCCGGATTGGCGTCACGCTTCCATCCGGAGCCGTGACGATAACCGTATCGTTTCCATACGTGCCTTTCGTGAACGATCCGTCCGCGTACCGGTAGTCGTAGAGGCAGGGGCTGTCCGGCGTGGGGCACACGGTGGTAGAGAAGGGCAGGGACTGGCAGGAGTCGGTTGAGCACTTGTACGGGGCGAAGGACGACGACGGGACGCAAGCTTCCGTCGCCCTGCGCCGTCCGATAGAGGACGCGATCGTCACGCCCTCTTGGCACTTCGTCCACGCCAGGTCGCTTCCCGTATCGGCGACGAGGAGGTAGTCCCTCGCCGGAGAACCGATCTTCAGCTTGACGAAGTACTCGCCGGCGCCGCTGTAGGCGCCCGATAAGATCGGCGCCTCGAACGAGCTCTCGATCGCCTTCCGGCGGGGGGACCGCAGCGTCTCGGTGATGTGCTTCTGGCGAAGCTGGTCTCGTCTGGAGATGTCGTCCAAGCGGCGAAACGCGTCGACCTCGCCGTCGCCGCGAGCGCCCTCCAGCTGGCTACGGTGGACGAGGCGGAAGTGCAACGCCCCTCCATTGGCTTCGGACGGCGGAACGGAGAAGAAGGCGGAGACAAGAGCCAGAAAGACGGGAAGAAATCGAGAGGCTGCCATGGCGGACGCGTTGCGAGGGAAGGACAGAGAATTAAAAAGCAAAGGGATGTGAACCAGACGGGAGGGGAAGCGAATGGACCTCCGAAGGAAGCGGCAAATATTCTTTGACTCCGAAAATTCTTCTCAGAGTATTTTCCGGAATTCATGTCCGAGCACCCGTTTGAGTAGAGGTTAAGAGATTTTTCCAGGACCGTCCTGACTAATTATCTATATTCCAAATTCATGCTCCACTTTTCCACAAACTGTCCATCTCCCTAAAGACAACTATACTAAAAAGACATTTTTACCCTTGACCTCTCGCCCTGGATTATTTTAATACAAATAAAAAAAGAAATGGTTTTGAAAATTTAAACTATGAAAAGAATAATAGTGTTCTTTATAATTACTTAGGTGTGAGAACTTGACCGCCACCAAAGAATCATGTTTTTCCTATGCATACAAATAAGGAGGACATAAATAATATTATTTTTAGATCAATTTTCAATTTCTTAGATACGAAAATCACATTTACCTCGTGGAGGTCTTCTTAGGAAAAAAACATGCTTATGAATACAAAAATTAGGGGTCAGGTTGTAGTTTTAAGGGTAAACTAGTCATTTCCCTCCACTTACCAGCTTGGTTGGAAGATGGAAGGATGTGGTGTCCAACTATTCAAATAGAAGAGCATGAATGTTAGAATTTTGAAAAAGAAAGGTTGAAATAAAAAATAAACAATAAAGTAAGGACTATTACAAAAAAAAAAAGTAAACGCCAGGTATACCTATATGACTCAAGGCAGAAGGTCGGTTGCAAATTCATCTCTCTGCCTGCCTTAGGTATCTCATACGGGCCAGCCTAGGAGTCCACCGAGGTACGGCAGCACCTTAGGGACCGTCTTACCAGTTTCCTTGGCCAGTGTACCGTCTCGAGCACCAACTCGATATGAGATAATCGAGCAAGAAGTAGTTGGGCATTTGGAAGAGTGGAGCTAGAAGCTGACATATACGTAGCTAGAGAAAATAACCTTCATGTTTTATGTGTACTAGGGCCATTTGAGCCAATAAAAAGTATATATATTCTCTCTTTTGAAGTTTATGTCAAAGGAAATGGAATGTTATTTAGTTTCAGTTTCTATTAGTTGTAGTTGTGAATCATGAACGAGTTCGAGTAGTCAATTGCTTAATGAGTCGAGCTTGAGTTCATGAGTCGATTCGTTCAAATAATCGAGTTGAGTTCGTGCTCAACATGTAACTGCCGAGTCGAGCTTGAGCCTTGATCAAGTTTGTCGAGCCTTAATCAAGTCATATATTCAAACGAGTTTATGGGTTTATCGCGCCTTAATCGAGTCGAGCTCGAGCTCAACACGTAACGATGAATATCAATTCCATTCAAACGAGTTTGTCGAGCCTTAATCGAGTTGAGCTCGAGCTCAACACATAACGATGAATATCAATTGTATTCAAACGAGTTTGTCGAGCCTTAATTGAGTCGAGCTCGAGCTGAACATGTAACTGCCAAGTCGAATTAAAGCTGCTTCCGTCGAGCTATTCTTGGGTTCGAGCCGAGTCGAGCTTGAGGTTTCATTAGTCAAGCCGAGTTCAAGCTGACTGAACTTGGACTTAACTCGACTAGAGTTCACCCCTAGATTAGAGTACTGCTAGGCAGCAGAGTTCCCTTCCCCAGCAGTCCTGTTCATCAGTAAATTCCCTTGCCTTCTTTGCTACTTCACTCTCTTGGGTACCAGATGGCTGCCACGAGGGAATATGGCATAAAGGACTTGTAGTATCTCTCTGGATCTGGATTTGGCTGGCAAAAAAAGAGAGAGACCTCACCAAGCAATTTGAATGAATGAAGAGGAAGGGGGCTGACCATGGAGCCCACTTTGGCCTCGCAGGGTGGGCCCCTCGAGCTGCCAACGCTTATGGCTAGAGCAATGGAAGGGGGCCCCAGCGGAGAGAACAGTCATGATAATGAGCAGGGAGCCCGCCAAGCGGCCAGCAGGAACAACATGCAAGTGTTTGGTAGGCCAAGAGCCTGTGAGTGAACTCGGCGGGACAGTCACTAAAGGAGGCACATGGTGCAGGTACTAGAAATTTGCAGGCTCCACTTGACAGCTTTATGAAAAAAAGCAAGGACTGCTAGGTCAAACCAAGAATTCTTCAGACCTGTTGAGAGTTTGTTATGAAAATCTGATTCCAGTACCGCAATTTATTAAGTTGTAAAAAAATATATGTAAGGCGTTGTTTGGTAAGAGAAACACTTTGTGAGTGTTTCATTAATCTGCCCCAAAAGTTGAAATAAATATATTAGACACTAGAACTATTGTTTGGTGAACTTGCTCTAATCTTTTGAGGTAAATTTATGAGACATTGGCAAACTGTTCCTGCTACCAACCTACCACTAAAGAATCGTTTGGTTGTAGGACACTTTGTGAGTGTCTCATGAATCTCTTCGAAAATCGAGTCGGTAGCACCTAAAGTAGTTCTCACAAGAGATCTATGAGCACATGGTCATTTTCTAAAGTGGGCATAAACTGTTTGCTTCATGTATGAGCTGTGCCGAACTCATTTGAGCTAAGGGTTTATTTTTTTTTCATTCAATGTATAATATAAAATACATATTTCTAAAATTGAACCCCATTCATATTATTTTATGAATCTACTCAAATCTTTGGTATGATTCATGGGACAGTCACATAATGTCCATACAACTACAACCAAACGGCCGCTAAAGGGTTCTATCAATAATTTGCTATCCTTTCATTCAACTATTGATTTGTAAGAGGAGATGGCCTCCATACGAGATTTTGCTGAAGGAGATCAACAAATGAGTAGTATTGTTTTTTCCTTTTTCTACGTGTTTGATAAAAGTGTCTCTCCTTGTTTGGTTTGCCCTATGAAGCTGATACAAAGTCAGATTCAGAGTTTGTTATGAAGATCCCATTTGAGTATCACATTTTATTCAATGCTAAAAGAAATATTTGTAAAGGAGTATATTATATTTATTTATTTATTACAAACATTACTTTGTAAGAGAATCATATAAAAAAGAAAGCAGCTTGACCGGGCCTAGTGCCAGTTGGACTTACCATATCCAGCCGTTGGCCAGACTAACTGGGTCCTGCCGTGCCCCCCCTTGGCTCCGCCACCCTAGCCAATGGCCAAGGCTGGGGCATCAAGCCCAACCCAGTGCTCGGAGCTAACAAGTCTAGCTGGGCCCTGTCCTAGTCCATGGTAGGGCTTGGCCGGTGCCTTTGGCTCGGTTGACCAAGCCCAAGATACATTCTCTATTATGCTCACCGCTCGAGCCCGGTTGACTAGGCTAAGCTGAGCCCGTTTGATTCTAGATAGGCCTTTGATCCAGTTGACCACACTTAATTTGTTTAGTGTTTTTTTTATTTGGTCAAGCAAAGTCTATACTAATTTGGAGAAAGGATATCCTCCATACCTCATACTCTTGAACTTGCATCCACTTAACTCTCCTACATGAATGCTCTTTCAACCCATTTGTATAATCCAGAAAAAAATTTATCATGACTTGTTTAATTTTCAATAGTTAGAATTTCAACCCTCATACTATTCATACACAATTAAAAAAAAGGTCTTATAAATCATTTCAAGATAAGAAACCATTTTTTGTCAAATAAATGTTGTAGAAATTTACATTTTGAAATTAGCCATGATGATCTTTTGTAATTTCGAGTTTTTTGGAACTGTTGGCAAACATGAGAATTTAATGATTTAAATGAGGATATAGATTAAAAGTAAGCCTTCTACCCATCCTTTTTTTCTCTCTCCTTCTGCATCTCATACCCATTTAAAGTGAACAAAAAAGGAAAACAAGGAGGGGGTTGGCTTTCAAATTCTGATAGATAAACTAGAGATGTCAATATATCCGATTTGGATCAAGTATATGATCAAGTCATTGTGATAAAATCAGATATAAAAAAAAACTTCGCATCCCATTAAAAAATTCAGAGCAAATTCAGATTTAAGAAATGACTTAAGATTGGACTCAGATATACATAAATATCGATTGGATGCAGAGTGCTATTCATATCAGATTTAGTTTTAAATAAATATCATATATCTGATGCTCATACCTTTTGAAAATTGGCCGAACTTCGTTCAAAATTTAGATTTGGATTGTCATATTGGATTTTGGATTTGGATTTGAATATCAACGTTTCTTCATTCAAATTCAAATTGAAATCCAAGTATGTGAATAACTAAAAAAATAATATGGTTTGAGAGTATATCCAATTTGAATCCAATCCATTAACACTTTTATAAAGCAAAAAAAAAAAAACAACCTACCATTCGTACCCTCTACTTGCTATGGGCTCATCTGAATGATGTTGAAGCTCAAATTGAAAGACTGCTGTGGAAAATGGAAAATCATTTCACTTGAGAGAGATCAGATCACTAGAATCTCAGATCCCAGGATTGATTTAAAGTAGACAGGTATAACCTGACATGTTTGCAGATGGTCAAATTCTTTCTTTACTAACTAGATTCGGTTGGTAGATGAATGGATGATTGTATCCAACTATTCAAATACATGAACATGAATTTTGAAAAAGAAAAGTTGAATGTAAAAAGAAAATAGCCAATAAAATAAGGACTATATATTATTAAAAAAACCTATAGTTGCAAGGTGTACTTGAAGGCAGTATTTAAATTGAAAATTTGAATATAGAAAGACTTTTAAGTCGAGTCTCGGCATTGTTGATGATTTTATTTTTATAGGGCTATATTCAATTGTACAAGTATTCTTGTGACGTTATTTTCATAAGTATTCTAAGATGGTAATGTTTTTGGCTTGTTGGTTCTTGTTGCAGCTCTTTTTGTAGTGTTGCTAACATGTTCATTTAGATGGTCAACGAATAAGTGAGAATATACTTAAGGAACTATCACTTAGTTCAAGTTGTTTTCATTAATTTTTTTTTATTTTTTACTACCAAAATTTGGTGATAAAAAGCTGTTAATTTTGTCACGATAAAAAGAACACAAATAAACTTAAAAAAGGATTGTTTTTAATTTTTCTTTTCTATCTAACACTACTAGAACAATATTTATAAGGATCAGTTACAAAATAAATTAGATGCATAACTGTTGCCTCTAAACTAGCTAATTAAGCTGTTTGAAATATATTTCTTCTTCTTTCTGTGACGCACACGCGCATGCACACATGCATACAGTATATACATATTATGAAGACTTAAGGCCAAGGGGCAATAAAGTTTAAAAATATTAGGAAGGTCCATGCGTCATATGATTCGCAGCGTGAAGTCCATAATATTAACAAAATTAATTACGATATTAAGAATATTATTATTTTTCCTTATAACTTACAAGTAACTGAGGTAAGCCACAATAAAATAAAATTTTCAATATAAATATTATCAGTTTATTTGTATTGCTTGGCAAGTTGGCCATCTAAATCATAAAGTATGAAAGCTTATGGAGGATTAAATTAAACTTCTTTACGTCATTTCTTTACCAGTAGTATTATTCGAGGGAAATTAGCAAATCGACCGAACATAGTTGGATATCTGTTCATTTATATTTATGGATTCCCAATGCGCGTTCAGTAGAGCTCATACGATGCATAGAGCTCGATTATTGCTACATCATTTATTTATTTATTTATTATTTAAAACAATAAAAAACATTTAGTTACAGGTTGACTTTCGACTTGAAGGACTTATTCCGATATAATTTAGTCATTCTAATTATGATCCTGTATTGCTGGTTTTCCTTTTTCTTCCAGTAAGAGATACTGGAAAAAAGATGGAGGCTGCTCGTTGGTAAATTTACTAAAGTATTGACTTTCATATTAAAGGTTATCCTTCCCATATAATTGAGCAATCGAATTATATTGTTGAATGTGGGCAAAGTTTTTCATGGGCAATGGCATCAACCTAGGGATGTTAATGGATCAGATTCAAATCGGACATACTTTTAAACCGTATCTGCCTTTTTAGATGATCACATATTTACATTCAAATTTGGATTTGAACGCGAAAAAAAAAAGTTATCCGAATATGAATTTGAAATCCACTTTGACAATTTAAGTATGATTTTTTTACATTTATATTTGAATCTAGTCAGAATTTTGAATAGAATTTGACCAATTTTCGAAATGTAAGAGCACACCTTATAGGATATTTATTTAAAACTAAATGTGATCCATATCCAACAGAATGTCATTTTTTAAATCTAATCTGTTCTCAGTTCTTAATTGGATACTATTTTTTTTTCATATCCATTTTTTTTGAAACAGTTCAGATGGATATCCAATCCAAATCAGATATATTGATATGCTTATATCAACCATCTTCAAAAAAACATAGGCTCTAGGGCAAGGTAGTAGACCTGGGAGTTTTACGCCACTGGGCGAGACAAAGTTTCCGGATACAAGCACTCTTAAAGACCCAAAAGTTAAAAAAAAAAAAGAAAGTTGGGGCAAAGATCAGCATTTGAGAAGTTGACCCAAATCTGTGGGTGCTTCTCCCAGTTGAGAAGACCCCTTAAGGGGCTGTTTGGATGATATCTCAAAACCAGGTTTTTAAAATATTTGAGTGCCACTAAACTCAATTTTGACAAAACCTGCTCTTATATAAGGTAGTGAAAAACTGGACCACCACGAGGTTAGTCATACAAAATCTGGTTTTACATATATCGCCAAAACAAACAAACCAAATTTTCAGAATTCATTAAAAAACCTTATAGTTTTACATAGATAAATAAAGATTCGGGCATATTGAGTTGGTATCTATAACTGATTTAATTTAAACAAGTTTTCCAGAGAACATAGTTTTTGACCATTAAATTAGGCGGTGAATCGCAAAGAACTTATCTAAGAACCAACATGCTTGACTTATTTTTTCTGTTTTAATCAACCACAGGATCACATCTAATATTAGCATGTAAAACGACATTTGTATGTGTTTGGATCAATCTGGAACGCAAACTGTTTGGGATGCACCAGTTAATTGAGTTAATAATAAAGAAAATGCTAAAGAGCATGATTCATGACAAGGGATAGGTTTGCCTCAGTTTTAAATCAATTACAACGACACATGTGCGCCCGCGTGTCTACAAGAAAGTTATACACGCAGACAACTTTAAAGGAAAAACCCTGGCAAGCCAAAATACGCAAGCTCTAGTATTCTTTTGTGAGATCTAATTCAAACATTGTAGATTTCATATGAAAAATGATTTATTAAGAGAGGTATGCTAAATTTACCTTCTTCAGTACTAAGTTTGGTTTTTGACAATACAAGATGACTTATAATTAATAACAGACACTAATAAATATTTTTTTTTTATTTTTTGTAAGCATGCACACACACATATACAGATTTTGATGTTTTCCACAAATGCAATCATAACGTCCAAATTTATATTGTTAAACATAACTAAAACTTATGAGTTGATGTCTTAGTTTTGTTATTCAAGGAGCATCCTGATCTCTTAGGTAATTGGAATTGAATACTTAAACCCTCCGTCCTTTGTCCAGGCTTGGAACTGGCATTCGCCAAGTAAAACCTCAAGCAATTGCAGAGTTAAACGGCCTTTTCCCAACTTTCAATGGATTGGACACTACCACTTACAAGAGAGAGAGAGAGAGCGCAGTTTAGATGCCCACCAAAATAAATATAGGAAAGAGAACATCAACTTGGCTGACCCACAAAACCATGTAGCCACAAGTAAAATTCAAGGGTGCTTTCCAATTTCACAATTTTTTACTAGCAATTCCTCGATGCTTGTGCCTCTACTCATAACAAGCTCAGCACAACGGATATTTAACTACACATGGATTTAACTTACTACGTCATCCTTACATAAATTGTACATTTGTGTTGGATATTTACAAACAAGGGATGCTAGCGTCAATAATTCTTGCAAGCGTCTAATTCCCAGCAGAATAATGATCCCAAAAGAAACCTGAGAAAGTGAAAGGAATGAAACAAAAGGGGAAAATTGGGGGCAAAAATATTATACACGAATTGTTAATCAACACAGATTTAACCCAAAAATAAGGAGAAAAAGCAGGTGCATAAGGCCATCAGATTTTTTGAGTCCTAGGTTGAGGGCCGCTCATGCTAGCTCGCCGGGCCACATCCCAAGCTTTTTGTGGAACATAAACGCCAGCCTGTAAAGCGAAAAATGACTCGTATCCTGGGGAATCAAAAGCAAAGCCTGTGTGCCTTGAAGTTTCACGTGGAAGCTGTGCAATTGCATATGATCTTTCCTCGTCCGGTGTGAGTCGTCTACCAATTTCCTGTAGCTCTGTCCTTGTTGACTCCTGAGGATCACGTCTGTGCATCTCTTGAATGATCTGGTAGTCGTATGGTGCAAACCATCTTTGCAGCCTACATGGCAAAAGTTTTTCGCTTTTAGATATTCCCCATTAAGTGATATTGTTTTGAAATGTTAAAGACATCTAAGCAGCTCTAGGCAAAAATAAATTCCCAAGAGTATGGCGAATATCCTCTGAGAGTCCCAACTGTTATGACAAATAATCGTTTTGAAAGATATCCAGCAAGAGTCATTTGTCTTAGTAGCAAAATTCATGCATATGAGATGGGCAATCTTGCACAAAGAAAGCAACAATGCAAAATACTTTCAGTCATTTTAGGGGCTTTAACAAGTTACAATCTTGAATCCTTGACCACATTGATCAATCCTAACTCCAAAGGTCATAATAGATATTTAAACGGTCGAACTAGATATATTTTTCAGAACTTCAAGATGGATGTCATTCACCGATTTACTCATGTTTCCAAAGTAAAGCTTCTGATGAATTTGTTGAAGCCCCACTAGAAGGCATGAGTAGTCAACCAGACCATAATAATAACTAGAACAGGAGTAGCTGAGTATCAGAATGCAAGTACATTGTTTAACTTAGGTTAAAAACAGACTAGCTGAGGATAAGAAAGAAAGTATATTGCTCGACTTAGGCTAAGCTTCAAGCTCTCATAACTAACCATAACTTTTTTGCGTTTATTTTACAGTTGAACTTCAGGACAACGTGAAGGGCTATCTCATGTGAAGAGAGGGAATAAGAGAAGAAAAGGCAAAAAAGTTAACTAAAAGAATCGTTGATACTTACCCTATGTATAAGAAATCTCCAAAAAGTGCAACAACAGGAACAAGCAGAAGTGTGAGATAAAAATAAAATGTACTCATCAGCACATAAATGACAAAGAATATGTTCTCCTGCAACAACAGAAAAAGTGAAGTTACCAAGATTGGCTCAATCAGCAAAAATGTTCAGCAGAAAAATATCAACAAAAGGATAACACTTACCTGTCTATCAAATGGTGTCATAATTCCAGAATATAAGAAAATAAATATAAACCATGCTGAAATGCTTCCGAAGACACTGATATGATGCCATCTTGTCAGCAAATCACATGCCATAAGCAAACGCAAGTTCACTGTTACAACGACACATGTGAATGCCATTGTGCTTAGATCCCAAAGACCAAGAATCTTCCCTGATGCATTTAGACCTTTCTGGCTGGCAGCCATGGAGAAGTTATATAATATTAGTGATTGAAAGAAGGAGAAAAAGGCCCAGATTGCGATAACTCTCCACTTGAAGTACATATTTCTTATGCCCTCTTTGTATAGTTGAGGATACTTCTTAGAAAGTGAAGCACTCACATCCTGACAAAGTTATAATGAGAATATTAGACACTGTTCTTTCACACCAACGGCAGAAGGAATTGAAAAAAAGTTTTCCTGTAAGTAAAACATAAGATAATGAAGGATCAGTAGCTATAGCTTTTCAGTGAACAGGATACCTTGTCAAAAAGTCCAACCATGATCACAGGTAAAGCTGTAAAAATAACATTGTACAGTGATTGGAACCAATCATCATAGAATCGCTGTCCAGAAAAGCCGGTTCGAAATGTGAACCAGAACTGAGTTAATGTGAATGTGAGATTTTTGTAGAAGAAGTATGTCACAACCTACATTTTCAAATAGGGCATCAAGATAAGAACTCCATCATTAACAAATATATGTCATTCTAAATTAAGAAAAATAACTAATAGACCTTGCAAATTCTGATGTAGGACCAACGCCCATGCACAAGAAGTAAATCAGTCAAAAACCGAAACTGTGCAATCGCAAAATCACTAGCCATGACAGCTTGCATCCCCTCCAACCCGCTTATGCCAACACCAACATGGGCAGCT
The DNA here is from genome assembly GCA_011799765.1 of Nymphaea thermarum. Taxonomy (NCBI): domain Eukaryota; kingdom Viridiplantae; phylum Streptophyta; class Magnoliopsida; order Nymphaeales; family Nymphaeaceae; genus Nymphaea; species Nymphaea thermarum. The sequence goes on from JAANDH010000564.1 coordinate 64,628, forward strand.
TGAATCATGCTCACATCGTTGGCACCATCTCCAATGCTAAGTGTGATCTTTCGAGCACCATTCTTAACTAGGCTTGTCACCTGGAATTGCACACTGTCAGTGCACCTTCAGAATATGATGAAACAGATATGTGAGCAAAAAAATATGTGTATCTCCATATGTATATATTATATATACAGATCAAGACTGCTACCTATTCTAACAGTTCAGTGTGTCGCATTCCTGTACTCCCCTTCTTATTAAATCACTATGGGCTGGATTTTCAAGTCCCTTTATGTCCCTAGGATTCAATAATCTTGGGGTGGAGCGGATGTCAGTGAAAAGGAAAAACAGAAAAGAAAAAGGGAGTGAGAAGAATTTAGAGAGAGAAGGGGTGGCAGTGGAAAAACCAATTGCATTTTGATGCCATAAGAGCTGTTATATTTTATTAATAAATAAACAGTTAAACTCGAAAATCGATTGACTTAATACATGTTTCTTATCAATTTAGTCCAAATATCATATCCATGAGGTTAGAATTGCATAAAAGATACTTTGATTATGTATTCTCAGTGTTTTTTTGTCCCTGACCTAATTGGATCTGTGGGATATACCAGCTCCTTGTATATATACAAATAAGATATATATGTACAAAAGATTTTAAATTTTAAACATGTAGTTCAAGGACAAATATTTCTACAGTTGACTTTAACAAGTGAGAAAGAAAACAGTTCCCTGCATTCAACGACCCATTGGAGACCTCTTAGACAAGTAAGCCTGTTAATCTAAAGACAATAGATGACAGTTTAAAAGAGTCACTTCACACGAGATTATAATTTGCAGTACAAAACTATACCTGTGCCTTCTGGAGAGGTGAAACCCGGCAACAAACAACTGAACTGCAATTCAAACTTAATCTTAGCAGGCTTCCTCTCAGTTGTGGATCAAGTGCATACATCAAACACTTCCCATCAATTACAAGGGCCAACTTAGGTGCTGGGGTCATGTGTAGAGATCGCTCAGCTTCACCAGTACATCTCTTCAGCTCTTGTTTAACCAAATCCTTGATAGCACGTGCTGTTTCAACTGCATCCCCCTTGTGTACATAAGAAAACATTTGTTCATCATTCAAAGCCAACATATCTCATGGACTACCTCACGAATAAAGATGTGGCAACCAATATTGCTTACCCTATCTTCAATATCTCGAATTTCATCAGTTTCTGAACTAATGACAAATCGCTTCATATCATTGTTAATTAAACTGCAAGCTGCACATAAAGAAGTAGTAAAAACACAATTTCCATTTCTTTCAGTTGATGCAGGTTGTTGGGTTGGACGTCAAAGTCAGTCAGGTTACAGTACATCATACCATATGCAATGTTTATTGCTGTTTCCATCTTATCACCAGTAAGAACCCAAATTTTTATTCCTGCTCTAGAAAGGGTTTCTATACATGCCGGCACTCCTTCTTGAAGTTTGTCTTCAATTGCAGTGCATCCAAGCAATACAAGTTCATTTTCAATCATTTCTGCAACCTAAACAACCATTGAAAAGATAAGACAGTTGCATCATCAAGGATTTGATACAAGACAGAGTTGCAATGCTCAAGAACAAAGCTGAAGCTAATTCTCAGCTGTTATATTCAGGTTATTCACATAATGAAGCTTCAGAACTCTTTTCAACCCTGGGTCAGGAATGAGCACAACCTTGAGCCCTGATCAAGAAGAGCAACTTTGATTTGAGTTCCAACAGTTAAAGTTATTATAAAATCAGACTGTCCAAAGGCAGTCATTAATTAATAAATTGGACAATAGATTCAAAAAAAAAAAATCAAATGTAAGAGTACACAATTTGTTTCGGAAATCATTTTTGACATAAAGTAGAAAAAATATAAAACTACATCACAATCCGCAAGCAAATGGTTTCTTTATTCAATAAACGAAGTAAAACTGAATAATATAAACAAAAACTACAAAATCAAAACATCTCAAAAAAGCCTTCACATGTCCACAGATCACCTGGCAATTTTAATATTGTTTCTCTATTTTCTAGTATCACTATTTGCAAAACGAATTATAACGATCATTCATACAACATCAAACATTAGGGTGATAAATGGAAAATATTGCTCTATTTGCTATATTTAATGATGTTTTCACTATGGATACAGTTTCAAGCTTAAGGATGTCAATGGTGTGGTACATTTTAAAATTTTTAAGAATTATATTCTACTTAGTCTCGCATTTCAAGTCCTAACTGATCCCTCATTTTAATTTATAGGAAGAGTCCTGTCATCGTAAGGGGTTATTAGTCATTATCCTGCTTAATCTTAGAGAGATGACAACTTTTAAGAGACATATATATTGGTTGAATGGTTGTGTGTGTGTGTTTTTTTTTTTTTTTTTTTTTTGGGGGGGGGGGGGGGGGGGGGGGGGGGGGGGGCGGGGAGGCGGGCACGTGGGTAAGGATGGGGTGGGGTGGTTTGGTTGGGGGTTTGTGTGGAGAAGTTACTTTTTCGTCTTATTGAGATATGTTAAGATATGTTTATATTCAGCTTTAGGCTTAAGAGGGTATTTCTATAATAATTTTCTTTTTTATGGTTCTCTTGTATTTTCACCCTCTCCTCTAGTCTATATAAAGAGGAGTTAGGGCAGATTTCAATGTTAATCAATTCTTTTCCTCTCAACTTCATCATGGTATCAGAGCGGGAGTCGACTCCTTCTCATCATGCAGAAGGCAGACGACGGTGGCGGTGGCGAAGGGCAGGCGAGCAGCGGACGATGATAGGGCGGCGGCAGCTGGCGCCGATGAGGCGGTGGCTGGCGTCGGTCAGGCGACGATGACACGATAGATTGGCTCATTGATTCTGGTGCATCGACACATCTATGTGGAGACAAGGCACAGTTTACTTCCTATGTCTCTGCTCCACCTGGTCGCTCAGTTATTCTAGCCGATGGGAACTATTCTCCAGTTGTTGGACAGGGAGAGGTCCAACTTACTTCGTCATTGCCATTACAACATGTTCTTCATGCACCAGAATTCCCACATAGTCTACTTTCTATCAGTCAGATTACCAGAGATTTGCACTGTCGTGCTATATTTGACTCCTCTTCTCTTGTGTTTCAGGATATACTGACGGGCAGGGTGATTGGCAGTGGCCGTGAACAGAGAGGTCTCTACAGGCTAGTGCACTCCATTCCATTTGCTGGGTCTACCTCTTCGGGGTCCTCTTCGTCTTCAGCCTATACTTGGCATTTGCGTTTTGGACATCTACCATTTCAGAAACTACTGCATGTTCTTCCTTAACTGTCTCCTCAGTCATCCTTTCAATGTGAGTCTTGTCAGTTGGGCAAGCATCATAGGTCATCGTTTCCCCTGCGGCCCGGTAGAAGTAGCCAGTCTGTTTTTGAGTTACTTCATTTTGATGTTTGGGGCCCGAGTCGTACACCTGACCTTCAAGGTCATAGGTATTATACTATTATCTTGTTGCTGTCGATGACCACAGTCGTGTTAGTTGGGTCTTTCTTATGAAGAATAAGTCTGAAGTCGGTCCTATAATAAAAAATTTTATCAATGAAATTCTGACTCAGTTTGATACTTGTGTCAAAACTGTGCGTTCTGACAATGCTCTTGAATTTTGTGCTTCTTCTCTAGAGCAATTTTTCAAAGATAAAGGTATCATTCACCAAAGCTCTTATACATCACTGTCACTCGACCTGACATTGCCTATGCTGTTAGCAGAGTGAGACAGTTTATGGATAAGCCCAAGAAAGTTCATTGGGATGCTACTATGATGATTCTTAGATATCTAAAGAGTTCACCAGGAAAGGGACTCTTCTTCCAGAATGGTACCACACTCACTGTATCCGTGTATGTTGATGCTGACTATGCAGGATGCCCCTCTGACAGAAAATCC
>JAANDH010000564.1:68625-130878 GCA_011799765.1 Nymphaea thermarum
TCATTGGATCTAACTTGGTTACATGGAAGAGTAAGAAGCAAACAGTGGTTGCCAGATCAAGTGCCGAATCTGAGTATAGAGCTATGGCTCAGGCTACTGCTGAAGTTATGTGGGTTAGATCATTGATGTTGGATCTAACTGTCGAAGTACCTCTTCCTATGCAGTTGTTATGTGATAACAAGGCTGCACTTTTTATTGCTAATAATCCGGCGTTTCATGAGAGAACCAAGCACGTTGAAGTAGACTGCCACTATACCAGAGACATTATTCAAAAGGGGTTTGTTAGTACCTCACATGTTTCATCTACAGGGCAGACGACTGATATCTTCACTAAGGCTCTTGCAAGGGGACCATTCCAAAGCTGCTGTTCCAAGTTGAGCTTATTTGACATATACGCTCCAACTTGAGGGGGAGTGTTAAGATATGTTTATATTCAGCTTTAAGCTTAAGAGGGTATTTCTGTAATAATTTTCTTTTTTATGGTTCTCTTGTATTTTCACCCTCTCCTCTAGTCTATATAAAGAGGAGTTAGGGCAGATTTCAATGTTAATCAATTCTTTTCCTCTCAACTTCATCAAGATAGAAATAAACTTATCCTAGGACATTATGAGAGAGGAGAACATTACCTTCGGAAAAAAAAGTACAAAAGGTCAGAGATACCATCATAAGTTCGCCAGACAAGTAAACATAAGGTTATTTCTGAAATTTTATAACAAGTATAAAAATGATAAGGTCAATCTGGGCCTGCCATTTAGGAACTTCTATTAAAGAAGCAAAATTATTGAGGAAACAAAGAACCTTAAGCCAATGCTTGAAGGGTGAAAAGTCAGACCTACCACCTCCCCTTGGTATGCCTAATTTTCATAGAATGGGAGCAGATTTTTATAAATAAGCATGTAATAGTTTCTTCATTCATACCTTCAGAACAGATCACGAAAGTGAATGAGAGAAATGGATGGAGACTCTTATTGCATGCAATAGATACAACAACCGGTCACAAGCATACTTGAGACTTTTCATGGCTCACAGAGACGGGCAAGCTCTGTTTTTTCACTGAAACAATCAGATATTTCCAAGAACAATAAAGGAAACTAAGGCTTCAATCAAGCTCAATGTTCAATGAGTAGCCAAAATCCGTAACACATAACGGCTGCTTTGTAACCATCAATATTTCAGGACATGGATGTAGCCTCAGTCATGAACAAAGCCATGATGATGCAGTAAATACAATCATGCCTTTTGTAGTCCAATTTTGAATACCATTCTACCTGAGGCCAACCATGTCTTCCATTCTTTGTTTCTGTAAACTTTTTCATATTCATTTGATTTGGTCAGATTATCTAAGACAATTTAGACTGGTTGTGAATATAATGAATATTTATTGACAATCCTATTCTAAGAACTATAAATATTTAACATGCATATGCACATTCATATATATCATAGCCATCAATAGCAGTGGTATTTTGAACATATTAAATTATATCACTAACATAGCTCCAAACAGTATCAGGAAAGGACCATGATAATTTTGAATTTTTGGACAAAAATACTTTGATATCATCAAAAATAGTATCATGACTTATTTCAAAGAATATATATATATATATATATATATATATATATATATATATATATATATATATATATATATATATATATATATATATATATATATATATATATATATCCAAGCCAGACCTCCATTGATATGACCGTCTACAGTTTTACTTCAGCAAATGTTTTCCAGCATTCCCTCAAAATTATTAAAAAAAAAAATCTGAGTCAGCTACATGTTCACGTCATATTTCATTCTTCCCCTGGTTTCCTAGAGCCACTATTTCTAAAAGAAACAACAATGATTATTTCAACAAAAAAGATAACCAACCTCATCTAACTTCTTCTCACGTTCACGTAAGGCAGACTTAGCTTGGATGAATTTCTCGTTCCAAGCACCATAGTATTCCACATCTAAATCTTTATATGCAAGGCAGAGAGTACGTAAACCAGCAGAACCAAACTGTTCCAGATGCTCTCTTGTCACTTTCTTCATATTTCCATTACCATCAGATAGCCTTTCATAAATAACTGTGTCAGCACCCTGCCAATCAATTCATGTCAAGATTCAAAAACAAATGATGCATCACCTACTTAAATATTCAGAAAAAAAGAAATTGACGCTTAACCTTGCAGTATAATACGAGCCTCCCACTGGGATAACGACATACGACAGATTGGCGCTTCCTTGTGCTGATTTCAATAATGAAGGAAGTAGTCAGTTAAATTAAGAAGCTATGATTGTTGATTCAACATAGAGACAAAATGAAACACAAACCTATTAAATTCTAGGACATTCAAAATCTCATATGAAACATCCTGAATCTTGCCCATCTTTTCCACATGTGACTCACGCACCATAACCATAGTGGGTGTACGCCTGAGATCAGTTGAACAATATTGCAATTAATGCAAGATTACAAAATAAAACAAAATTAGTATAACCAGAGTCAGGTACAGGAAAGCATTATGTAACTGAAATATTTGCCATTTGCAAAGTTCAATGTGAACTAGGTTCAATATATGACGCAGTTATGCCAAAGGCCCAAAGTACATTCCTTTAACCCTCCCTTCAATGAGTTGAGTGGAGACAACTTCAGTTCGTTTTTTACTTGCCAACCCTACTTCATAAGCTTGCAACAGCACTCTACCAGCCAAGGATAAGACAAGTTATTTGTAGTTGTCAATAGCATTAACATTCCTGATATTCTTCAAATAGATGACAATTATGCATGTGAAAATGGCAAACATTTTTAAGCTACTATTTGGAGCTGAAAAAGAGGCAATAACAAACGAATCACATCAAGACAGAATTGACAATAAAATAACTAAGAGTTTCAAGTAAACTTCAATGATAAGGCCATTCATCATACGCTCAACCCACAAACTCATTGTGACAGTCTGGTAGACTCCTACTACCTTCTGCCACCTGCAAGGAGAAAACTCACAACACACACCCAGCTAACCAATTTAGAGTTAACCCCTTAGAACAGCAGAAAATCAGTTCACTAACTTCTCTAAGACTCCAGTATTAGCTCACCTGCATATATATGTATCAAGGTAACTGAGCCTCTAGTGTGAGTAACACCGAATTATTACCCTAATTTTGTCCTCTCAATTATTTACATTGATCTCCCTCAACCCCTATGACTATCATCCTCAAGGTGTAAATGCAGAAAATGTTATTTCAGCTGAAAGGAGTCTTCCCATGTAGGTTCTGGAGCCCCTCCCTCACCAGTCCATTAGCCATTTTGTTAAAGGGGTTTCAGAATGGTGGTCTGTTTTCTGTTGCAGAAATGGGAATGCAGTGTCGGACACTATGGAGGGAAGGAACCAATATGAGTAGGTGGAATGGGCTGGACGGCTGGGTTTCAGCCATGATACATGAAAGACGGTGAAGTTTATAGGCTGCCTCACCAATTTTCTCAAGAATCTGGAAGAGACTTGAGTACGCTGTTGAGTATGTCCCACGGGTATTACTTTTAGTTTGTTTTTTACTTTCATGCTTCGTTCATTAATTACTGCTTCATAATCTATACATTTTGAATCATGAGTGTGTTGTTTTGTTTGTTTGTTCTGTTTTAAAATGATCCGTGCCTATATCCATACCAACACCCCTACCCATACCTATGTGACACAGGTTGTTGATCGTTTATGCACCCCAGTGGTTTGACATTGCACCTTGCCTGCTGGAAAATTTTTTGGATAGACCCACTCTTCAATCTCATATTATTTATCTGTGGATGTATATTGTGTTGCTGCACCATACAGTTTTGAGCTGCTACCAACCATCCGATAATGACCTCCAGCACTTGATCTGCTTAACATCTGACGCTCTACATCATCTGAAAGCTGCATTTAGGGGTGGAATCTGCATACTCACGGGGAGATCTGCCATAAAACACTTCAAACTGAGATACGCCCGCTGTGTTGTAAGTCAACTCAGCCCAAGATAGACAGTCAACCCAATTGTGGGACTGCAGCTCAGCAATACACAGCACATATGTTTCTACTTTCTAGCACGTGGTTTACCCCTCCATTTGGCTGTCAGATTGGGGATGATACGCCATGCTTAACTTCAATTTAGTTTCAGAGCAATTTAACGTAGCTTTGTCAAAAATTGCTTAGGAATAATGGTCACAGTCACTTACTATGGATAACAGCATGCGATGTCATTTCCCGAGCTGCTCCTGAAATGCCCTGGCTACATCCTTGGGAGTGCATGTGTGGTATTGTGAATTGTGTGTACTTTGCTACCCGATCCACTACCACAAAGATGACGAGCTTTCCCCTTGGGCATGGTAGCTCTTCAATGAAATCTGTAGACAAATCTTCCCAAATGGGCATGAGAATCTAAAGACTTTGAAGAAGACCAGTGGGGAGGAAGGTTTTAATGAGACTAGGGTTCGTTCAGATTGTTAAAGGCTGCCATCTTGCTGTTGAGGAAATCCCCTCTTGTCTTCTCTTTTCTCCTCATGAACAATTCTGGACATTGAGACAGTTTTCTTCCAAATGAATGGTCCTGGAGATCAGCCATCTGCCTCAAGTTTGAGATTTGCATCTTTTTTTTCCTTCTCAGATTCCAGTGCATTCCTTTCTTCTCGAATTCTATGATCGTTTTGCTGTTTCTACTTTCCTAAACATGCTTTTGGTGGAGATTCAAACAGCAAACATCAAGCTCAGAGGTTGGATTTGATTAAGAGGACAAATTCGTGGAGAAACAAAGGAAAAAAACAGGAAGACTTAACTAAGGAAGATATCTTGACTTGAAGAAGACAGCCATAGCTACGGACCATAGCCACAGATATCGCGATATTTACAACAAAAACAAGGAAAACGAAAAAAAGGGAAAAACATCACGATATTTTCAAAATATCGCCAAAAAATTTATGTCGTGTTTTTTTCGTCGCTGTCCAAAGTTGCACTCAAACAGGGGTTGTTCGTATTTTTTGAAAAATTTTAAAACTTTAAACTGCACATGCTCCATTTCATTTTTAAAAGGGGTAATTTTGTAATGAAAAAGTTTTAGCAAGGCAGTTTTGAACTCTTTTCTTCTTTTCAATGGCAAAAACAGAAAAGGAAAGAGGATTAGGGCTTTTAAGCCCTTTTTCCCTCCACGATAGGGTTTGGGGCTTGGGCATTGCTGACGTGAGGAGGAAGAAGACCTGCGGTCCAGCACAGTAGGCCTTTGGGGCTTGGGTTTTGGGTCTTCGGGCTTGGGCATTCCTTCATTCCCACCTGCTGTCCTATTCTTTTAAGTTTTACCTATTCAATAGAAGAGCAGCAAGCTTTAAGCCTTCAAGTTCTGTTTTTTTTTTGTTTTTTTATTTTAAAAAATTGCCAAGATTTTCCCAAGATTTTTTTGAGAAAAAGAGCTTCACCGAAAAAAAACCTGAGAAAAACTTCACCAATATTTTCCCGAGAATGATTTTGTCAGGGGCGGAGGGAGGAGGAGGGCCACCTGGGCCATGGCCCCACCCCAGCCAATTAAAAAAAAAATTACATTAAAAAAATTAAAAAATTTTAGTTGCACCATGCATTGTTTGGATTCGAATTCAGTTTGGCCCTACCCGGATCCACAGGTTCGACTGTTTGGCCCACCCCTAAAAAAAATCCTAGCTCCGCCCCTGGATATTGTGGCTATGCTATGGATATCTTTTGGAGTCAATGGCGACCTTGATCTAATTTTGCCCTGACATCATGTCAGATTTAGAAATAGACACCAGAATCTGTCAATAGGAAAGAAGGAAATGCAGACACAGGAGCTTAACTTGTCACTATTTCGAATGTGGATCATATATGAGTGTTACGATATTCTCAATGGACATAACAACTGCCATACAAAAAGGATAGTAAACAGACACCCTCATACATACATGCCCATACAGATCAGATGAAAATGCACTGTGGGATCAGATCTGATACTGATTGAATCCATCATTGCAACACCTTATTATAGAGTACATACATGAAGGCTGAGAAATTGTTGTAGATTTCAGCTTTAACAAAGAAAGAAATATTAAACCTAATGGTGAACTTGTGTAAGATCATTGTGATGACGATTAATAAGTCGATTTGGACTTCCACTTAGTTGCACACAGGAGACACATAATAATTTTTACATCAACACTTGAAGCAAATAATGTTTGATAATAATAGAATGTAAAGAAACAATAACTAGATAAACACAGAACCGTACAGAACATGCACAGAAGATTTCATATAATGGGAACAACGTGTGAAGGGCTTTTGTGAAGATGATCAACATAATGGTTAACTCATAAGGGCAGAAGGCACATATAAAAAGCACAAATTTACTTGGAATTCCTATCATTAGGTGAAAAGTTGTACATGATAATAAAATGCAGAGTAATGAGTTATAAACTGCATACTTGTAAAAGAAGAAACCAAAGTGTTTTGCAGCAATTACTAGGGCCGCCTCATCTGGAGATGCAGCTTGGTACATGATCTTCTCAGGGGATTCATCACCTTCTGGTAGTACAGTATGACAAATTGCTAGGCATCTGAAGAATTCCTGCATGTAGAATGGGCACTGAATAACTGATGGGTTTGAGAAAACAACTCTAAAATTAGATAATGTTCCAAGTATTATGAAGAAATGTTTCAAAAAAATAGAACATTGAAAAAAATTCTAGAAGTTTCTCATATACTAATAGCATGCTGAGTGCATCTGATTTTCCCCACCCTTTTTACTTCCCCCTCCTTTTCTCCTCTCTCTCTCTCTCTCACACACACACACACACACACACACACACACACACACATATACTCTAAAAAGGATGACTACATCTGGTCAACTTTTTTTTATAGATCTAACAATCTTTAGAAAAAAAATATTTTATTTCCTTCGAGTGAAACTTGATTTTCAGATAAAAAATTCTAAACATATAACACTACATACCTCTCACCGCACCAGCACCTGCATCTGCACTCATAGTAGCACCCGCGTAACATAGGTAAAAAGTTTTGAACATAGTGAAAAGTTAAGTTTAACAAAAGACATTAATGAAACTCTTTCCCTCCCTTTGTGTGTGTGTGTGTGTATTGTTGTTGGTAAGGGGTCCAAAGCCTTGCCATGGTGTAGTTGCCTCCTGGTCTCCCATAGCCAAGTATGTCCTTCATTTAACTTGCTACACCCAAGTGATGCAGACGCTAAGGGCTTAACTTTTCATGCACCCTTATCTTCATCTCATGTGCTAAAAAGGCTAGCTCGGTTCAAGAGCTTGATTCAAACTTGAGTTAACCGAATCATTGTAACCACATTAGAGACCACTACAGCCACTCTCAGCGAAGGTGAGCCCCACACCTTCATGTCAATGGCCATCACCAACAATGTGATCGCTGCAACATGCTCCACCGCTAGTGTTGCCCTCAGTTGCACAGGTCATTGTTGTCGAGTAGTCACACACTGCCCGTTTAGTTGAGTGTTGTCAGCCTACTAATGCAGTCCATATCCAGCTTTGACGCATGCTACACACCAGGCAACCACTCCTGTGTCTTCGGCCTTTGATGCATCGATGTCGATCACCACATGAATTATCAGCCCTGCCTAACACCAGCTGGGCAGCCACCCACATGGACTCAATTGCTTACATAGTCCCAAGCCATGGCAAGCACTGCCTTCTCTGCTAGTCTCAAAACCTCATGCTCTTATAATGCTTATCTCCCTTAGTCCCCACATATGTTGAATGATTGTGGTGCTTTCGTTCCTATGCTGGCGCTGCTCATGCAATGCCCCATGTGATTTGAGAATCTAACCCCTCAGCACACTTGAACTTGACCTAAGGCCTCATCATGACCAAGAGGCTTCTTGCAACGAGGATACCAACCTCCACAAGTGGATATGATAGTCGGTCGGGCCAACAGCCCTTAGTTGCATGACGCTTTGCTTAACATCCCTTACGCCTTGTCAAATGCCTCTTGAGTTCTACAGTAGCTACATGGCCCTCGTGCGAGGCCTTTCGCCTCAACCAAGACCCCTTGTCTTGATCAGCAGGCTGTTCTTGTGCTTGCACTTGGCTCCCTTTTTAGTCTTTCCCTTCCCTTGGGCTGTCATAACCTCAACCTAGTGTCACAATGCTCCCCCTATAACATGTTAGTCATGGGCTTGTGCAGCCCTCACGTGGGCCAATCTTGGCCTGACCGAAGTTCATTAGATTCTTGCCTCCAACCTAGCCATAAAGCGTTTTTTTTTTTCAATCCTCAGCTTAGGGTTCGTATCGACTTAATCCCCATCATCATGCGACCTTACCCCTAGGCCTAGTCAAGACTTTTGGGACCCAGTTCAGGGGTTTTACCCTGTGAGTGGCAACCAAGCGTGGCACATCCATTAGCCAAGTTGCACCTTATCCAGGCCAAGCCCAATTAATATTTCTTAGCCTCTTTCTCAATCTTTCTCTTTTTGATTCCTCATGGTTTCTATATGTGGTACCATGACGCACTATACTCGCACCTAACAAATCCACCAAATTGCTGCAATGACTTCCTTGTAAGGAGAGGAGAAAGATAGCTCAGTTGGATGGGGATTCTTCTATAGTAACTTATTTTTTGCTCCAGGGTTTGTCCAGACATGCAATTCTTGTTCTTATTCACGAGAGTGTAATAGAATCAACCTAGAACCCTAGGGCTGGTGAGTTAGACCGCATCATCAAACTACACCAACATTGATGTCACTTCAATGCAGCTGCAGCAACCAAGTGCTGCATCCATGTGATAGAGTAGGCAAAGCAATACAATGACGTGTGTGTGCCTCACTTAAGAAAACCTTGAAAATGGAAAAGTCAAATGCTAAATGCATGTCATGAGACTCCAACAAAAATAATAAGAGTTGTCATCTAGGACTCCTACACTACAGACTTTCTGTAAACTTATGGGGATCTCCCATCACCTTCTTCTTTGCCTTCTTTAACACAATCTCCAGTTATTTGAATAGGAAAACATTGAGAAGCAAAGAAGTGAAAAGAAGTTTATAATATATAATCGACTTGAACAAATGGACAATTTGAAACCAGAAAAATAAACAGTGATAAAATCAAAAGAAGTATACAACTAGTAAACAAACAATTTCCCTGCTGGTGCACATGTTTCTGTGGGGGTTGGGTTCCATTCAGCCAACTTTAACTCATGGGCCAGGCTTGAACTGCATATAATAATAGGCTCCCCAACTGCAAGATCTTGACATTCATTTATGCTAGAACTGGCCCAGTCAACCCCTTGTGTCTTGACTCTTAACAATTAGAACAAAATAAGCAAGAAATATACTATTTCAACTTTAGACAACAAATTAAAGACAGCAGAGAAAGGAAAAACGACAAACCGTCAAAACTGAAAAATATAGAGCTTCATTTGAAAAAGGTTTCCAAATTAAGGATCATATGTTATGTGCTCTGGTGTATTGACTGATCACGTCATAAGGATCAACACAAAGAATCATAGGCACCAGACCATTATCCACCACAGAATTGCAGGTAGTTTAATATCATTTAATAAAGTAAAAAAGAATACCTTGCAGATCTCAGGGTCTTGCTCATTTCTCCATGCACCACGCATAAGCCTTGGATCATCAAAATTGAAACCCTTTTCATGAACTGCAGTAGGTGATCTTTTTACCTAAAAGATAATAAACAAAATATATTAAATTATATTAAACTTGGTAAAAACATCAAAACAAAACATTTACTAGCACACCTCATCAACTTGATGGCCACTTCTTTGAGCCGCCCCTCTCTCAATTTCAGTAACTCCCATACCATACATTTCCCCTCCAATGGAGCATTTGAAGAACTCCATCAAGTTTCTTGTCAAGGTCCCTGTCTTGTCAGAAAATATATATTCCACCTGCCCAGATTAAGGAACAAGAGAAGAGCATCATAGCAGGAAATAAAAGCTTAAAAGAATATTTGACTGGAAACCCAGAAAATCTGCACTCCTTTAGTTTCTCAAGTTTCATGGGATTGTTTTCGTTGTAAAAAACTATTAATATAGCATCAGCCTGAGCATAATACAGCCAATTTAGCACAAAAGTTTACCCTCTATAAGATAAAAAAATTAAGAGTTCACTAGTAGTAAAGAATAAAAATAAATGAAATATTATGTTTTCTTTTAAAACTAAAATAATAAGATTTATTCTTAAGAATCAAAATTTTATATCAAGAAAGAAATCAAAATCAAAATTCTCTATCAAGGAAGAACTCAAACTTAGGATTTGTTATACCAATTTGGGAAAGGAATGCTAAGAACATGAGAAAAAGAAGCATGGAGAAATAAGATTAAACAAAAGGAAGCCTAAGAAACATAAGAAGAAATGAAAGGAAAGCCTAAGAAGGAAGAAAAAGTTTGAGGAAGCACAGCAGAAACATGATCTCTTAGTGTTTGGGCAGCAGGAAAAACTCCCAAAGCAGGCTTCTTGAGGGAACATGATTTTCCTCCAATAATGTTTCTAGTAACTCTTATCAAGAAAGGGTTTATCCAAGCCACACATATGTTCACTTGACTTACCCAGCGAGAGCAGGGTTCTTTCCCAAATTCTAGCCAGACAAAAGCTTGGGATTCTGCATGTCCAAAATTCTGACCTATAAGACATGGAAAATGCATATTGAGCCTTGCCCTAGAGATCTACCTGAGACCACGAATGGAGAAAGAGTTGTTTGGTAAAGGAGATGAATAACCAGATTTCTGTACCATTTACAGTTACTGCTAACATGTCAGCTTACGTGCAAAATCAGATCCTTTATGTGCCAACTTAAGCTGACCAGAGCATTAACAAGAACCTTTAACACCATAAATTTTCAGCTTATCATGTTGGAAGACGGTAATTTTTCTGATTTTTAGTAACTACAATAATATTTTCCGTTGATGAAGTGAGAACAGGGGAAAGTGTATTTTACTAAAGATACCTGTCCAAGCTCCTCATTCAAATTGGAGGTTCGTGCCAATGCGGGCGTATCAGTTGCAACGTGATACATGTGCAGATCCTTATTGATAAATTGAGTGCACTGAATGAATTTGATCATCTGCATATGTAAACATCTTTTTTATGCGTCCAGTTGCACCGTAGTTGGAGCTTCCCACAGTTGACAAATATTTGAAATGAACACATTTTACCTCAATTGACACGTAAAGAGAAATTGGAATTATGGTGGAATATAATGTAATAAGAGTAAACATCGTAAGAATGGCAACCTGCAGAACCAATGGAAGATATTTATGCTTGTAGATGACATGAAGAATAAGAAGAAAAAGCCAGAATGCAAAAACCTAGATACAGAAATCAGCATAGCAAGCAGAACGTGCAGAACCATACCACAAATCTATTGCTGGGATTAAACTGCTTCTCCACACCCACATGAAGACCTAAATAATAATATTTACGGCTGATAAAAACACCGCTGCAAATTTTGAGATGTCATGAAACCATCATCACATGGTATTGCCTAATTATCAAAATATTTATAATAATAACTAATTGGAGTATAGGATAAGGGAAGAAAATAATTTAAAATTTGTAAGATTAAATAGACATGAAAATATAGACAAAGCAAAAAAAATCAGCAACTCATTGCTGATTGCCACACAAGTTGCCAAAAGTTAGATCCTTATTCATGGAACAAGGAAATTTAAAGCCCATAATGGTATTCAGTTTATTTGTTTGGAAAAACATATCCAATAATTAAAAGAAAATCAAAAGGCATTTATTTACTAGGCGAGCGATTTACCTGCCAATGGCTCCAATTAAGCACATAGAAAAAAGAGCACCAAAAAGTGTTAATATGAGTTTGTCAAGCTTCCTTTCCAAGGTACTCCTTTTTGAAGGAACATTCATAGTGTTCATCATCACCTACAAAAAAATCCCTTTCAATCAATTAGATTTTGATATTGTCATAAATATCGTTCTCGGGTTTTTTAACAGCAAAACTTTTCTCGGGTATTTTTCAGCAAAGTTGTTGTTTTTTTTTTTGGAAAATCTCAGAAAGACTCAGAAAACTTTACAAAATAAAAAAAATCAAGTATAAATAAAACAAATCACAAACTAATAGGAAAAACATAAATAAAACTAGATAAAAATGTTACAAGGAATGTTTTAATGATGATAAAATGATGAAAAATAATTTAGCTTAAATTTAAATGTCAATCCACGATGATATCAATGATAAAAATAGAAAATGAAAAATCAGGAAAAATTGTGAAAATAATGTGATACTAATGCGATAAATATATTTTCCTATGTTTTTCAAAATATTGTGATTTTTTCCCTTTTCTTCATTTTTCTTATTTTTCACGTTAACATTGCGATATTTTCGAAAATATCACAAAATCTGTGACACTGGAATTTAATGATCAGGCAAGGAAAATCCACATAACAGTATGGATATCAACAAAGGAAACCAACATAAAGACTCAATACTGATAAAAAAGAACACTGCACCTTTGTCTCATGTCCAGTGAAGATAACTGCTCCTACTATGTACTCGGTGTTCCTAAGGCTGCAACCCTGCAGCAGCACAATGAAGAGAATAGATGCTACCACTTATTGAGAATCAGTTCAAAGCTCAAAGCTAGGGCAAGGCAGCATTCACATGCAGAGAAACAAGTTAATGCAGGAGCACTACAAACTACAAAGAGTGAAATTATGGAATGATGCTGAGTCGCAGACAACAGAGACAAACATAAGATGAACAAAAGTATACTAATCATCAACTGATTCCAAATATTCATAACCAGATAGAAGGATAAGGAAAAAGGGAAAAGTGCATCTAATCATAACATGGCTTTTATGCCAATATTTATAATGTACATCACCACTCACAAATCACAGCGTGCACACTGCCACTCCTCACCTACCTCTAGGTACTGAAATAAAGTGTTGCAGCAGGCAATTTCATGGTGATTCTAAGACTCTAATGTGAACAAGATACAAACAGCAGATAACAGTTCAAATTGAAATAACCAATGCACGTCATCAATGCTTTGATGAATCAATTGGGACATGCCAGCATATTAGAACAACCATGAGGCAAAACACAAACGAAGCTGTGAAATAAAAGATCCAAATAATACTAAAGCTTGAAAAATAATGATAAAAAACAATATCAGAACCCAAATAATGCTGTATGACACTTGGCACAATGAACCAGTATTGAACAAATAATTTGCAAAATATTGTGTTGCACTGCTGAAATCAGATTATGCTCAGGCTATTAAAAAAACATAACATTAGGGGCACAATCTGACAGTAACAACAACAATCTACTAACAACTCTTGATGCACCATTTTTGCATTCAAAATTTTAAAATATGGTATACTGACTCTCAAAAGAACTTGATTTGGAGTAAGTGGCAAGGTTTGCTTCTCCATGATAAGGTTGCCAGTAAATGTGTACAGTGAATTGTTGGGCTGTTCACATTGTATTTCACCTAAAACAACAAAAGGAAAAACAAACTTCCACTAGTCAAAGAAAAATCAATGAGTTTGCAACTTTGCATATCTTCACATCAACATATTTATGGCAATTTCTGCCACAGAGAAAAAGAATACAGGTCACCCCACTGTTCAACGAGTTGGCTCAATAAATATTGTTGAATGAGAGAACGAGCATATCCAAAGTGAATTAAGTGATTAAATTAAACCAACCATCTAGAGGTACGCAAATACAGGAAACTTCCCAAGCAAGAGGCTGTACACCAACCATGCATGACAAACAGCTGAAGAACCATATCGTATGGAAAACCCCCATCAACTTGTCACAGAAAAGAAGTAAAGAACCTTTCTGTAGATTGCAAAAGTGTATCTTTGACTAACTTTCACTATCACATAACTAACAGAACAGCCGATGTGCCTTTTAAGAACCTGCCTATCCAACAAGCTATGCTATGCCCCCTTGAGGCTTCTTTCCTTATGTTTGTACCATGAGCAAATGGTTATAGTAGACAGCCATTGTACAGCAAATTCCCGTTGAAAATGCATTGCAGCACGTGAAT
Organism: Nymphaea thermarum; assembly: GCA_011799765.1. NCBI lineage: Eukaryota > Viridiplantae > Streptophyta > Magnoliopsida > Nymphaeales > Nymphaeaceae > Nymphaea > Nymphaea thermarum. The sequence continues at coordinate 82,681 of JAANDH010000564.1, forward strand.
TAATGAATTCCAAGGAGAATAAAAAGCTTCTACTAGATCAACTTCAAGTCTTCAAGTTGTCGATAGGTGTCTATCCATGAATAAAAAAATTATTTAATGCTTCCAGCATCTAAAATGCTTGCTCTGTGTGCAAAATTTTAGCATATGCATATCTTTCATAACCAGTACTATGTTTTGTATGACAGAAGCATGATGTTGTGTAAATTCTTGGCTTCTTGTTGTTCAAATACAGGTCAACTGTGTCAAAGGTTCATGCTTGTACATTATGTGGCAATTATTGAACCATGAACTTTTCTAGAATTGCTAATTAAGATGCATAATCACTTTCTGTAGAGATTTACATTTGAATTATATATAGTTGTATCTTATATTTGGCCAAATAAATTCATTGATCTTAAATCTATTCTTGAAAAACATAGTACAATTTTTTTTTTCACGTTTTAAATGGAAAGGTTTCTCTCGATATAATAGGGCAAGCTTGACAAAAAAAGGAAAAAATACAATAGATTTTGAAAAAATAAGAAGAAGTAAAATTAGAAAAAAAATAAAATAAGTGAAAAAATAACAACACAAATGTAAAAAAAATAAGGAGATTTGCAACAAATAAAAATTAAAAAAAATCAGTTTGGATTTAAAAAAACGTTAAATTAAATGAATAAGATGAAAAAACCGGGTTTTTTCGTTTTGGCATTTTTTCAAAGAAATGATGTTTTTAAAGTTTTAAACAGCCGACGTATTTATCGTGTTTTTTTTTCTTTTTTTTACTTGTTTTTTGTGAGTATGGTTGAAAAATCCAGCCTAATCAGCCATTCCAAATCAAATATGTAGCAAATCAATCAAATATGTGTTTGACAAAATGAATAGGTTCTTACTTTTCTAGAAGAGAAGGAAAAGGGGCACAGGTGCTGCCCTCCTTGACTCCCTTTTGGTTAGGCAAGAAATTGAAGATGGAAGAGTACACGCATCATTCCCTTTCTTTCAATCTCCTTTTAAGCATTTATTCTCATTTATTTATATTTAATGACTTAAACACGCAGTATCTCAAAAGCCGATGCATGTGTGTGCCTATTGCCTGCTCAATCTTTTTTTTTTGTCCAAAACTCAATGCAAAGTGTCATACAGTCATACATATTTCATTGCCCATATAGGCTGTAGCCTGTAGGAGATCATCTACAGTTTGGAACTTAGGACCAGCCAAGATAGCATATATCAGGTCAAGGACATCCATGCTTTACTACTATTACCAACATATCACGCTAAAAATAGAGAAAATTTTGATTTTCTCAATGCCGAAGCCCGTAAAATTATAATTACAAGCATTCTCCAATAGACTAAAAGATTTTTTTTCCCCGTGACCAAGAAGAGTGCATTCTCATATTAACAGATTTATTACATGTACCAATGTGAGCTATTTTCAACTAGAGAAATCCTTAACACAAGTTATATTTTGGTGGCCCTCAGACTCTGTATCCCAAAAGGAAATAGCAGTGAATGTTGTGGTACAATTATCATAATTTCAAATAGTACTACTACATGGAGTGAGGTTTCTAAAATTCCATTTGCAAGTAGAGCCTCCTTTAGTGGATGCAGACACAAAATTTAGATAAAACTGACATTTCAGTATATAGGCTAAATGGAAATGTGCAGCGAATCCATCTATTTGCAGTTAGTTACATGAATATATTTTGGTCATATCGCTTCAGCACTAGCCAAATAAGAGTAATGTTATACAATCCAGAGTAACAAATCTGTGATAACAGGAGGAGCATGATAAACTATAATCCTACAGTCAATGTTACCTTTAAATTCAGCAGCTCTCTCTGGGAGCACATAGTCCCATGTTCTTTCAAGTGCTTTTCTTATCTTCAAATTTGTCTCACCATCAAGATTTGCAGTCTAATGCCAAAGATTATATTCAGTCACATTGATAATAACCATCTGTCACGACTTGTTCAACATAATTATTTATTAGGACACGAGTTTTTCAGAAAGCAGGTAAAGGCAAAGAACCTCAATATAGCAGACACCATCTGGATTTGTGCTAGCAAGAAACAATAAATCTGCAGGGAAAAATCCATCCTGCTTAACCTGCAATATAATCACATTTTAGCACAGAGGCAGGCCTAGAAATATGAGACAGTGAAGAGTGAACTCAAGTATAGATATGCCAGAAATATGCAAAATACATGGCAGAAAGCTAGAAAGTTTTTCTTTTTTTTTTAGTTTTCCCCTTGAAGTCAGATAGATAATCAAATTTCACTGGCATTTTGACATGTTGAAAAAAAAATTACTGTCATTCTTGAGCAATAATATCGGAAAAATATCAAAACAGTTCTAGATATCAGCAGTAACAAATATATCTCCATTTTATTCCTTTAACTTTTTCTAAAGTTCTAAAATTTCATATATGTTCCCAACAAAAACTATTACTGAGAAAAAGCACCTGAGGAAACCCGAATGTTATTGGCAACCAATCCTGAGATTTTAATTTTATAACATCTAACAAAGAAACAGGTCAAAAAGAAGGCCTCCCACTCCAAACTTTACTGGATGCATAAATATTGACATTGTAGGACATAGTTTATAGAGCAGCAAAGAAAACCACAATGACTAGCAAGGCAGACATGGGAAATGGACTAGAATTACAGAAGAAGGAATCAGGTGATAATGTGCAGAAAAATTGGCTGAAAGTTCAAATAAAAAGGTATTTGCTTGGAGCAATAATGCATAATCAAGTGGTTACAATCTTCTTAGAAGACATTATGTAATGTATACTATACAGAGAAGACTTGAGTGCTATGGATCAGATTATGGTTATCACAGAGAAAAATAATATTTAGTAACTGACATTGAAAACTAAAGGCAACAACCATGTTTGCACAAATGAATCATCCACTACAGATATTGACTGCATGGAAATAAACAATGAAATACTTACCCTAACAATATCTCCAACCTGCAGCTTCCTCCAAGGTATAGAAACCCACTTTTGTTCCACCAATACATCAACAGGACTGCTATTTATCACCTTGTCGTTATTCAGCCGTTTCTGAAATCAGCAGAAACAAAGGAGCCTACAGGTTAAGATAAAATGAAGCATAACAAGGTATATGTTTGTCTCTATGCTTATGTATGCATGTGAAATTCATCAACCCTCACTAAGGCCTGCACATCCAGGTACTTTAATGTTGGCAACTTACTGGAAAATATGCTTCATATACACTTTCTAAAGAGGTGAAGAACCAATTGCTCAGAATCGCACTATAATTGAGTCATATAAATTTAAAGTTTTTTTGGTTCAACCAATGCGACCAAAGCATGCTGTTGGGTAAATAACTGATGAGTCCGTGACAAACAGATTTGATGAACTGGATCAAGTGAACAACCCCTGCTACTTTTTTCTAGAAGGGCTGAACTTGAAGCCTGATGAAAAAAAGGGGCTCCGAGGAACACAGTAAACCATTTTCCCCTCACCGGCCTTGCTCCCTCCCCCACCACCCAAAAAATAAATAGATAAATAACTCCCTTTCCTTTCCTAAAATGCACCACAATATCCTGCAAACAAGTGTTGATGTGTGTACAGAAAGAAAGAGGGAAACAGATGACAAACAGAATAGCAATGCTTTCAGGCACAGGCATGATCAAATAGTGGCAACAGATATAAACAAAAGAAATTTAAATATACATAGAGAATCATATTGCCTGATAAAGACAAAAAATTTCACTCACCCAGTCTTCAAATGCCTCCTTGACAAGCGAAACAAACAGCACAAGACTGAGAGGGACCACATTTGTAATAGGATGCACAGGGCTGCATATGGAAATGAATGTTCAGAAAAATGATGTGCATGAAATACCTGTTCAGAAACATATATGAAGCAACTCTTGTAGCCTCATATTTGATATGCATGACATAAGCACTACCAGATTATAACTACAAAAAAAAATTAGAGAGATACCAATGAAGGGGTACAGAAACAGGATCTGACAAACGTATTTACCTAATTGGCGTGGTAGATAGTATAGATATCATCAAGAAGTACAAATTTGCCACCCGCCTAAACTGTTAGTTGACCAAAAGAGAACATCCACAAGGGGTCAACTGAAGAAATGAACATTTATAATCAAAGTGGTAAAATCATCAGGGAAAAGAAAAAATAAAATCTGCGTACAATAACCATCATACCTGCTCAAAAAGACCTTTAGGAAGGAAGGTTATGACGTTATATTTTGTGGTTGATATGGAGTTACCCTGAAAAGCTAAGGTATATGTGACTCATTCAAACAGAATAATTGCAAGACAACCAAGGAAAAGGAAAACAAAGAAAAAACAAAATATGACAAGTGCCAAGTGGTATAGACAAGTTGAACAATAGTTCCTTAAGACCATTTATATCATATTCAAAATAAGAATGGCGTGCAGATACAATTATGATAATCTAAATTCTAAGATGAGTATGGTCAATATGATATGGCCAACATATAAGGCAGAAACGCCATTATCATGACGTTTCCTAATATAACTTTATTCTATAGTTAGAACGAAGGTTTACTCATCCCACTTTCATCCATTGTCACAAAAAATGCCGTTTTTAAAAAAAAAAACGTGTAGTATACGCCAAAAACGTTTCTGGTGAATGAAACGGGAATAAGATACGTTTTTTTTTCAAAAAAACGGCAACTTTTAAAAGACACATACAAAACGTCAGTTTTTTTTTCAAACTGCAAGTGAAAATGACAGCCTGTAATATTGTTTAAAAAGTTTGTTTTTTTCAATCTTGCTCGACCTTTTAGTGGCAAGAAAGTATTTTCACATAGGAAAAGAGGGCTTAGGGTTAAAAACTTGAAATCGATGGCTGTGGAGTCTTCGACCGTTCGAGTTCGACTTCCTTCTTCAGTTCATCACCTTCTCACTCGGCTGAAGAGGAGGGCATTCGAGATTCGGCTGGTTTCGTGTTCGTCTGATCGTCGCCTTCTCGTTTTCATTCGGCTGAAGAGGAGGGCATTCAATATTCGGCTGGTTTCGTGTTCGTCTGATCGTCTCCTTCTCATTTTCATTCGGCTGAAGAGGTGGGCATTCGAGATTCGACTTCCTTCGTCTCCTTTTCGTTTTCATTTGGTTGAAGAAGAGGGCATTCGACTGAAGAGGGAACCCCGGACGAATGAGCAGTGACGATTATATGTGTGCCGTATACATGTGCTGTTTTTTTTTAGTTCGTTGAGTAATTTTATCATGTCCTGTTTCGGTTTAGCTGTTTATCATGTGTTGTTTCTAGTAGTGGGTTGACGATTTGCCGTCTGATTTGCTGAAATGGCTACTAAAGACTAAAGCTTATATGTTTCATTTGGGGCATGGGGCTGCTTCGAATGTATAGTCTGTTGCTTCCAGTCTTGGTTTTTGTATCTATTGTGTTCATGATGATTTATCAAATTTCTTCGATTATCTGAACAATCTCATAATCTTTTCTTCCTGTGAGGATGATCTAGTGGCACAGGCCACGGTTGTCCATCACTCCTTCTATATGTCAAATTAAATGAACTTAGATGAAAGGTGTCATACCGGATTTTTTTCAATGTTTTTTAAAATTTTTCATTTACTTTCTTTTTATATAATTATCCGGATTTTTTATTTATTTTAAAAAAACTTGCCATCTTTTTCCTATTTTATTCCCGAGATATACAACTTTGCCGTATTATACTTGTTTTTGTCCTCGCCGTATAATATCCGTACACATATTTTGTGACAATGTTTCATCTATGTCCATCTTAATGAGATGAATAATCAGCAGTTGTCTGTTCTATTTATGAAAACATACAAGCAGCAGGCAGCAGGTGGAGAAAGGATGGCTCTCATCCCCTCTATCATTCCTTCCAATCTCCTTCACTCCTCTACCTGGTTCTTGCCCTCAACTTGTCTCTTCTACAGTCCCTTAAATATAATTTGGTAACAAAGTAACATTATGGTTTTGTCTAGAGTAGACTATGTCTAGGTTTTCCTTGCCATGGATCCCAAGCAAGCTTATGTAAAATGTGCTGCCAAAATGACTTCTAGCCCATCTCCTGAAATCAGTTGTCAGTTACATAGTAACTTCCAATTTCCCAAAGGCCAATCTGATGTTTCCCATTGGCATTGCATGCATAAGAGTGATTGAAGAAAACTTATGCCTTTTTTGTATCATGTGATACTCACAAGCGATTTTGTTACTGGAACATCATTTCTGTGTGCAGATTATACCAGAGAACTAGAAGTGATCGCCTTACCCTAAGGGCCCACTTGATGCACATGGATTCCACTATTACATGCAGATTTTAATCCGAGATTTCAAAAGATGAGACGTGGCTATCAAGCCCTGGTTATCACCCTCTAAATAAAAATTCCAAAATAGACCCATCGTTCCATAATAATCATTCTGGAAAAAGTCTGACCTGGAGGGGTCCAAATATTTTCTATAAATTATTTTTTTTCCAGTTAGGGCGACGTGAACATCTCTCCTCTCCTTCTCTTCTCATCCGCACACCCTTGGCCCAGCCATGGCCAGCCAATTGGTCAAAACCTAAAACTCCTTAGGTTCAGGCCTTCATTCAAAGTACTCAACAACTCTTGGATCCGGAACCCATTTCCAATCCATTTGAGTCAGAAATGGATCCAACCTTAAAAATTAATCTCAAATGGATATGGATCTCAAATTGTTTTCTAACACCAATAAAGCCAACCCATATGGTGCAGCACTTTATTTGTCATTTTTTACTTTTGAAGAAGGAAATCATGCTTGAGAAAGGTTTCATGAAGAAAATCGCAAGCCACAAGAGGCCCTTAGGGCATGCACAAAGTGTGGTCATCTCCATCATTTAATTTCAAGGAGCTTGAAAAAGATAAAATTCATTATTGAATTTTGTTTTATGCTAAGAAAGGACTATGGTGGGAGTTTCATAAGTCATACGGAAATAGAAGATAAAGAAAAAAATTATAGATAATGATGAAGAACTTACCAACTGAGGCAAAAAGGAAACGTCCACCAATTAAGCCATTCAAATTGGAAGGAGAGAGAAATGTACACCACACCCGACTCCCCGTTTTGTGTAGAAGAAAATATTCCTTTCTAAAAGGTCGGCAATTCAAGGGGAGGATGAAGATGCTGATTGCTTTATTTAAATTTTGAATTGTCTTTCCAACTTTGTTTTTTCCCGCTTAGTTGCTTTTCTATTTAAGCCTTGTAGCACACTCACTTTGGGCCATGCTTGGAATAAGAATTTACTTATTGAGCTTTTCTACGGCGTGGTTCACCATTTCTAGCGATGTCATTTGCTTTTTGTCTATCAAATTCCATAGACTGACGGCCAGTCCAAATGCCAGCCTCACTGGCCTTCAGCAGGCACCTCACACGCATGAGCTCTCCACACCGAAAGGAATGAAGCTCCTCTGAACTGGCATCTTGTGCTAGAAGGCTCTCCCAGTAGCCCATCTATCGACAACCTCTCGGCCAAGCTCTCCTTGAACAGGTTGTTTCCTTAACCCACAATCGCACGAGTTTCCAAGAAAGGTCTTCATAATAAATCTCTTGACCAGGTCATAGTGGCCTTCCAACCTGTGCAGTGTGCACCCTCAACAGGGCTAGGCAATGGTCCTGCAAGGGATCCCTAGTCGGGTCCTCATCACATCGTCGATTTCCTCCTCTATCTTCCCGCAGTAAGTCATCTTTCCTCAAAAAAGTGATGAGACCAGTAATGTTGTTTGTAAAGAAATCAGTCATTTTAAATGCCTTGCACTTTGCACTCTCATAGGGAATAGGAAGGTCGGTACTATAATGCCTCTACACCCTGCCTGAAGAATCCAAGCCTTTTCTATATTGCCTTGACCTGACCTTCCACTTAAGAGACAACGATGACCCAGCCATGGAGAAGGTCAATACTCTCTCCCTCTGCCTTTCATCATTTCATCGTAACTTTCTTCAATCTTTTGCATTTAGCTTGTTCCATATTTGAAGCCATGTATTTCCAAGAAATTTGGCATGTAAGATTTTTTTATTTTACTTGTGTGCCTCGTTCAGTTCTAGAGCTTAAATGTTAAGTACAGTAATTTCAACAAATAAACAATTATAGGGAGTTGAGGCAGCTGCATACCACATATTCGCTATCACCTATTGTCTTTCTTGAATTAATTGGATCTTTCAAGGCTATTTGGTAGTAACTTGGAAATTTTGAAGCATGACTCATACTCCATAATTCGTGGTCTAATCTTGCTTTATTTACATAAAAGAAAATTGTTTCTGCTTGTCAAATTTGTTGAACTTATTATTATTTTCACCGTACTGCTCCTCTCCTTAATTTCTCAACTATCCAAAGCACACAGTAGTATGTAAAGCATCCTGCTGCATAAATTTTTTGTTGAGTAAATAGATGCTCTATAAACTGATCTAACTGCTAGCCACGGCCAAAAACTTTTTAAAATTTCAGTGTTCTACCATCAATCACCAGAAAAGATTTCCACGAATCATTATCCCAAAAAAACAAACAATTTGGATGGAGGAATAGTTTTCCCCGTCCATCTGTTCCAGAATTATAAGTCCACAATTATGATTTTGAGGTATCAAACTCGATGTCCTCAGAAAGGTACTGTTCACGAATTAAAATTAAAAAAAGTATAAACATTTTTCCAGGAATTAAAGTCCAGCCCTGAGGGATCCGACTTTAATTCCAGGGTTATTTTTGTGACCATTAGGGTTGCGAGTACATCTTCGTCTTGGCATCAGCTACTTCCCCCATCCTCGGGTTTCGTCAAGTTGAGAAGATACGCATTATCAGCCGAGCCGATAACCACCTATGTGCACTATGTTTTCAAATTCCAACTCAAATGTGCAAACCGTAATTCAAACCCTAGTGCTTCGAACCGAAGGCCTTGAGCATATCCAAAGACAACTGTCCAGCCCAAATCTCATACGCCCAACTCGAGAACATCAAAAAATCTCCCAAGAGTATATTAGTTCGTCGATAAGAAAGGCATCTAAGTTTCATAAGTTACGTCGAAATGATCACACCACAAAGAAACGAAAGAATAGACAATTGAAAGAGAAAACGATCAAGAGCAGCCAAAGTATAAATAGAAAATTACCTTAAACCTGACGGGCAGATTAGCCTCTCGGTCATTGCAGTAAATGGTCCGATGACCGGGGGCCTGCGGCTGGATCCTCCCGAGCCGGACTGTCCGCGACGAAGGCTGCCGATCGGTGATGTGCGAAGAGGTCCTCGACCTCGCCATGCTCGGCATGGAAGACATCGACGACGAAGATGCCCCCTTGATCCAATCCCATCCGTTCATCTTCTTCCCTTCCCAATTCCCGTCCCTTAAGACTACCCACCAGATCGCAACTCCGCCCCAACGCAGCTGCCCTGTCTCCCTCTTCCTCCCCACCTTCCTTCCTCCTCCCCCAACCAACGAGAAATAACAACCGCAGTAACAGAGAGAGGAAGACGAAGCAGCGCGTTCGCCAGAAAGAAGGAATTTCTCTTCCTAGTCTTTTCTTGTTCTTTATTTCTCTTCTTTTCAGAATCGATGAAAATAAATGAACCCGAAATTTTCGCTGCCTCGTTCGCTTTCCCTTCCTTCAACAACCGCGTCAGCGCCTGTCGGCGTCTCAATGGAGAAGGCCCTTTTCCTTCCGCTTCGGCTCTTTCCCGCGCCAACGGTGTGAGAGCGACTTTCAACGTGACGACCCAGAGCACCCCAAAATCCAGGCCCGTCCCCCTCAATCACCACCTGTTGAAGAAGATGCCGCACCAAAAGTAATATCCGCGACGATGATGCTCATAAGTGATCTCATTTTTTTTTGCCATCGATTTTGCATGCCAATAACTTTTGGTATCAAAAAATTTTGGTAAATATGCATCATTTTTCACTTGGTTTAATTGGTTTTTAACATATTCAGTAATTTCATTTTTTTCCAGCGAGTTATGTCTCATTTTTTGACATCGTTTTCGCACGCCGACAACTTTTGGTAGCAAAAATTTTGGTAAATATGTATCATTTTTTTTACTTGGTTTAATTGGTTTTAAAATATTTAGTAATTTTTAATTTTTTCCATGTTGAATTGAATGATACATATTTGTATATACTAAAAAGCTGACCTCAAGTGATTGGTAAATAACTGAAGATAAATTTATTTTATCATTTTTTTTGTGATAAAATAAGGGCGGAAGAAAAACTGACTTGTTAAAGACAGGGGAAGTGGTTTAGCAATCTTTTTGCCGGCGCCAACACAGTTATAACCGGGCTTTCGGCGTGTTTTTACTTTGACGCATGAAATAAAGATTGTGTACGAAATTTAAGAAAAAGGATGGAGAGATTCAACAGATTTCCAGGCTACATGGAATTGGTTCAAACCCAATCTTGGTCGCTTTAATTTAAGCTCCATAGGTGTCTGTTCAAACTTTATTTTTTAAGAGATTCATGTTTTGATTTTCTTTGCCTTTTTATTTCAATCCAACACCCAACTAAAATATTTTTATTAAGAAACAAGTCTAAACTATAACTATAAAACCGGCCTCTCCAAAGTTGAGTAGAACAACTAAGGTGGCGTTTGGCAATAATATTATTAATGTATTGTTTAATGAATCTACTTCAATTTTCAGAACATATTCATAAAACAATTATTAGTGTTTCTGTTGCCAAACGGCCTTTATCATTACTCTTATAAAGTTTATATACCTGGATGCATCTATATGAAAAAATTATATATTTTCAAATTTAAATACCACGTACCAAATTTATATTTTAGTTTTACTGATAAATGGCAGTGGAGGAAATAGATGAATAAATATTTGGGCACATCGAATTAGCATCAAAGAACTGATTTGTTTTGAACAAGTTTCACAAACGGTTGTAGTTGTTGACCATTTAGTCTTTGTCGGAATAACTTATTTAAGAACAAAAATGCTTGACTTTTTTTTTTTTGTTTAATATAAACAACAATTCATATCCAATAGAATGTAAAATTACATTAAGAAGTGTTTGCATCAATCAGGAATATAAAACAGTTCCGGATGAACCTGTTAATTGATATAATAAAAATATATGTGGAGCCCCCTTATGCTTTTAGAGCAAGTCAAAATCATGGTGTTTGAGGTTGTTTCCAATACAAATCAATTAAGCTCACACATGTATGGAAGCATGTCTATGGAAGCCCATACTACTACAGAACTTGCACTAAAAGGAAAAACCAGGCAAGTCAGAATACGCAAGTCATTGTATTTTGTTTTTTTTTTTTTTGTGCAACTCCAACCTTGTACATGCCATGTCAAAATTAATTTAGTAAGCAGCATCGCTCAATTAACCATTTTTCAGTACTAGATTTGGTTTTTGACAACAAAGAATGAAAAAATGACTTATAATTAATGACAAAAACCTTGACTTTTGTGAAGTCAAGTTTCCCACAATTTTGTAGGATTAAAAACCGTTCTAATCTGCATATAAGTCAATGATCTTACGTTTTTTTATAGAATTATATTCAGTTTCACACTCTCAGACACACATACATATATATAATAATACACACACCGGGGTGGAGAGAGAGAGAGAGAGAGAGAGAGAGAGAGAGAGAGACTTGGTCGCATGAAGACAAGACTTCAACACTAATTGACAACATTTTTGCTAGACTAGCTTTTCGGCCCACCTATAGTTTATAAAGTTTCAAACCAAAGTGTTCGCATCTAAAACCCATAGAATGGGGAAATGCAAAAACTAGAATGGAATTGGTTGATGCATGAGAACCATTTTTCCTTTTAGTTGTTGAATTTCTTATTTGATTGATCAATGAGTAATATTTCATTCTAGTATATCAACGTTCTGTTGTTCAGGTCCGGATTGGAGCTCTAAAATGCATTGACATATTCAGATATCTGACTTAAATTCCAGACATTTTTTTTGGCAGTCGGCTCGTTTTAAAAAATTTCATCTCATTCAAGTTATAATCAAACCATCACACCTGACTTTTTACCTTCAATTTTTTTTCAACTTAACACACTGAGATGCGGCGACACAACAATCATAATGAAGCTCCATACAGGTAGTTCCCGTTCCTCAGCCTGACTACCCTTGCTATTCCCATACTGCCCACAAATTTGGTAATAGAGATATGAACGCAGACTTCATCGTTCACATCCCAGGCCCCTTGATCCCAAATAATACCAGTGGCAATCCAGCAGGTTAAATCCCTGTGCTCTTCTCTCCAGTCCTGCGTCACAATAATTTCCATGAATGTCTTCCAGACAGGGGCGGAGCCAGGTTTTGCTTTAGGGGCGGGCCAAACGGGCCAAGACGATCGTGGGTCGGGCCAAGACGATAGCAAGTCGGGCCAAACTAAAAAAAATTATTTTTTCAATATAAAAAAAATTATTTTTTCAATATAAAAAAATATTTTTTCAATATAAAAAAATATTTTTTCAATATAATTTTTTTTTTCCAATGCTCGGTCGGGCCATGGCCCAGGCAGGCCCCTCCTTCCCTCCACCCCTGCTTCCAGAAAACATCTGCTTCATTGCATAACTTACTCATCTTGCCATGTTTTGTACCATTCCTCAATTTCCATATGTGCCATATGGCAGAGAATGAAACAATTCTTCCACCATTTTTGAAGAACTGTGTTTCCAATCTTCTTCCTGCTCCATCATTGAAGTAACTTTATAAGGTCTCCCTTATGCACCCTTCTCCCTGGATTTAGTGACTCTTCTCCGCCAAATGCTTTGGCTGATGGGGCATTTAAAGAACAGATGCCACTCATCCTCCTCTGCTTTTCCACATAAACTGCAGCCTGAAGCCATGCTAATCCAACTCTCTTCAACCTGTCTTCAGTAAGTAAACAACCTTCTACTCCCACATAGAGCGTGCAGTTTGCTTCAAAACAGCTCTTTGTTAGCCATACCACCTTCATGCCAAGGTTCAGCTTGGCCTCTAGCTTTTATATGATCCAGAATAGAGGCTCTGGTAATATCTTCGCTATTTCCTCCATTCCATAATAATCTCCCCAGCTGGTTAGAGCTGAGGTATCCTTCGATGAGATAGATCAGGTGAGAGGGGAAAGAAAAAAATAAGAAAAGAAAAAAAAAAGAAACACTCCCATGAGAGCATTTCACAGGTTGCCCAGCCACAAAATCTCCTTATCTAGTCATCAGTGAACTCTTCTTAGTAAACTGAACTTTGAAGGGACCAGATATATATAATGATTCATGTTGCTGGGTCACCCAGTCAGGGAGCGACCTCATCTCAAACCACTTTAGGCAATTAGAAATGGACACTTAAACCCTCCTCCTTCATCCAGGCTTGGGACTGGCATTGGCCAAGTAAAACCTGAACCAATGGCGGAGTTAAAAACTTTTTTCCCACTGTTCAGTGCATTGGCCACAGCCACTTCCAAGAAAGAGAAAAAGAGCACTGGGGTGTGGTTTTGAAAGCCACCAAAATGAATATAGGAAAGAGAACATCAATGTGGCCGACCAGCAAAAGCAGGTAGCCACAAGCAAGAAGCTAGAGTGTTTTCTCTTATTTCCTTGCATATTATTAACTTCTATACCTACCACATAAGCTGCTAAATGGAAACGTGAGTTTTTGGACAGAAAGAATTAATACTCCTTAACCACGACCACCAAGAAACCAAGAACAACATAATTTATATACTATGTTATGTAAGACAGTATTTTCCAGATCGAGCAACTGGTATGTGTCCATGGGCATGTTTTCTGCCAAGACAATCATTCAGGGCAAATTTAAAATTGAAGCAGAACAATGTAGTCCTCAAGAACTTGATTAGATAATAGATGCCCATACTATTTAAACATGTCTTTGCACCATGCCTAAGAAAAAAAGGACATGCACCAAGTCTGGCAAGAACATGATGGTGACAAGGGGAGACCATATGCCACCTAGAACTCTTAACATTTTTTGAACACTTTCTTCTTCCCAATGTGAAGTAATAAAGGATTTTACTTCATTGAGTAGCAAGCTATACATCTTTTAGCTCCTATCAGTTTGTAAGACCAGTATTTTCAAACTGCACAAGGACAACCTTTAGAGCAGTATACATATAACATCGACTACCATATACACTCATGTGTACTTACTACTTATGCACAAAAAAGTCGTATTCATAAACATACTGATGCACACTGATGTCAGAGTGTAGCCAGCAGGGCATGGCCCTCGTCAAATTTTAAAGAGAAAGAATTCACATGCATATATCTTAAAATATTTTGATTGGCACCAAGCAAAATTGTGGATCCACCAACAGATGCTGGCTATATATATTTGTGCAAAAAATTGTGGATGCACCACAGATGCTGGCTATATATATTTGTGAATAACATGAATATGCCATGGATAAAAATATGCCCTTTATCAGTTTTCTAGGCAAATGGTACAAAAAATGCAAATGATATGCTGTTTTACAATTTTTGTGTACATCAATATGTATAGGGATATGATTGTTTGTGCACAAATACATGTGAGTGTGCATAGTGATATACTATATGTGAAGTGCTTTGGAAGATTGTCACTTTGCACATGCTGTTACTTTAAAATAATAGGCACTGAAAGGTTTAATTTTGAAGTATAAACTGCTTCTAAAATTGCTTTGCACCTGTATCCAACCTAACGAAGTAAAACTGAGACACATCAATTGCCGGTTCAAACTTAAAGCATTGAATGCAGCAATATCTTAAAAATCAAATTACCAGTGGAGACCAATTTTTCCATCCTTGGCATCTTGAGAACACTAATCAAACAACCTATAGTGTCTCCCATAAGTCTCCCACCTACCAAGTGCCTGATTCTTTTATGCAGCCAAACTTCAAGCTCTAGTTTTCTCTATTAGTTATATATGATGTATCACAAAGGAAAACTTAAAGAAATTATAGCTTATCACTATTTAATATAACATTTTTTCCTAGGTAATGCCAATAATTTTTTCATAAATTAGGCAGACATAAGCAGTGAAAAATCAACAACAAAAGCAATAATGTGTAACGTAGACACACGCAGATCACTTTAAAGATTTTGACAGAGCTCTTTTAATTAATTTTTTTTGACAAAAAAACAGAAAAAATAAAGTTGGCATTTATTTAAAGTGTAATTGTTATTCTTGATGGTGGTACCGGGGGGTGAAAGTGATAGCAATAATAATAATAATCATAGAGGTTCAACAATAGTAATGGCGATAGTAGTAGCAATAGTGGCAATGATATTAGTGCCAAAAATCAATATTAATATTTATGAAAAACTTATTGGCAATAACCTACGTAAAAAAGTGTTGGAGAATCTTATTCATATTAAATAGTGACAAGCTATAATTTCTTTAAATTTTCCTTTGTGATATATCATATATAACTAATAGAGAAAACCAGAGCTTAAAGTTTGGCTGGATAAAAGAATCAGGCACTTTGTAAGTGGGAGACTTATGAGAGACACTATAGGTTGTTTGATTAGTGTTCTCGAGATGCCAAGGATTAACCATTGGTCTCCACTGGTAATTTAAATTTTAAGATTTTATTGCATTCAATGCTTTAAGTTTGAACCAGCAATTGATGTGCCTCGGTTTTGCTTCAGATGCTTATGACATAAGTATGGTATGGAGGCAATTAGGGGTGCAAGTGTGGACACAGGTGTAGAGCAATTTCAGGAGACATAATAAACAGTTTACACCTTAAAATTAAACCATTCAGCGCCTATTATTTTAAAGTAGCAGCATGTGCAAACTGCAGAGTGACTATCTTCCAAAGCAGTGTTTAAATAGTATATCACCATGCACACTCACATGCATTTGTGCACAAAAATCATATCCCTATACATGTTGATGTACACAAAAATTGTAAAACAACATATTATTTGCACTTTTTGTACCATTTGCCTGGAAAAAAAAACTGATAAAGGGCATATTTGTATTCATTTTCATATTATTCACAAATATATATAGCCAGAATCTGTGGGTGGATCCACAATTTTGCTTGGGTGTGAATTCTTTCTCTTTAAAATTTGAGGAGGGCCATGGCTCTGCTGACTCCCCCTGGCTACACCCTAACATCAATGTGCATGAGTATGTTTATGATACGACTTTTCTGTGCACAAGTAGTAAGTACACATGAGTGTATATGGTAGTTGATGCTATATGTGTACTGCTCTAAAGGTTGTCTTTGTGCAGTGTGAAAATACTGCTCCTACAAACTGATAGGAGCTAATATATATACATCTGGCCTCTCACACACGCAGCTCAATGCATTATATTAGGTTTTGGGTGAGAGAAGCCAGATTCCTCTAAATCGGAAGAATCAATGTTCCACGTGTGTCCATATATCCACAATCAAAATTGCTTTGCACCTCTATCCTCACTCACACTTGTACCCATGTGACATAGTTGGCCAATCCATTTACTATGTGGGGCTGAGCTAGGGGGCCATGGCCTTCGGGTGTCTGAAAAATAAAATATCTACTACATAACATTTCTAAAAAACTTTCATAAGGTCCCCCATGAAAATTTTGTAAATTATATACTGGCCTCCTTAGAGAGCTCCACCCCTACTACTGAGAATGGCCAGAATAAATCTTGAGTGAGTTCCTCAACAAAGTTTTCACTGCTGCTAACAAGCAGCGGTGAGTTATGAAGGAGTTATAAGAATCCACCTCAGTGTTACTGGCAAACATAATCCAATTGGCACACATAATGCAACAACTATAGACAATTGACCACTTAGCTCACCTACAAACCTTCTGCAAACAAGTGATCAAAAGAAGTTGGACTTTGAAAAGCAGAAATTACATCTTGAATTCAACTAAAACTGGACAAAAAAACTAATGAATTCGTACCAAATGCTCTCATCGCCTAACTACCAATGGATTCAGACCATGTCCCCTATCATCTTAACTACAGATACAAGATAATATATGAAAAATGACAAACTAAAAAGATGAGTGTCAAACTATTCAAATACACAAAGAGAAAGAAAAGATGCTGTAAAGGAGAAAAAGCAGTTTCAGAAAAGAGAGTAATTAAAAAAGTAGATAAAAGAGGGAGAAAAATTAATCTGCAGAAAGCATTCCTTTATTCCTTGTACTGCAACACAACCAGCACACACACTTTTTGAAGACCAACATAGAAAAACTCTGACAATAACAAATTCCCAGAGCAGAAGTCTCTCTGGTGCAAAAATTCCACATCTAAACAAAAGCACCCAGTAAATAAACCAAAACTGAATTTAAGAGATTAGACAAAGATAGTCATATACGTACCTGATTGGATCTACCTAGATAGTCGCACACTCTTCAAAAGCATCCTTACCTAATCTCCAAGCATAATAAGAGATGACCAAGTTAACAGGAGTATGATGGTCATGAGAACGTGCCATATGCACCTGTAACAACTTGGATGTAGAATTTGAGGCAATTTTCCTGACCCCAGGTGCATGCAGCAATGCTTAATTGCATTAAATCTGGACAATCAACTGCATTAGTTAGGATTCCAGACCCAATGATTAGGCCGATGAACTACAATTTTTTTTTTTTTTTAAAAAAGGATTATGAATAGCTCTCAAGATGTATTCCATGTCTTTCTTAGTAGGCTGGTTGGCTAGCAATAGCTCAGATGACCATAAAATTATGTAATAGATTTCACAACAAAAGCTGATCAACAAGTCTAGGTCCCAAAAAAATCGAGGCCAAGTTTGGACTCCGAACATCTTTGGGTCTACGGATATAATTTAGATAGTAATCTCATTTGGATCATAAACATGGATCTAAATCAAGAATGAAATTAACAGAAATGAATCTTCAAGTAAAACAAGATCCAGACATGCAGATCCAATGCATCAATATGTGGCGTCCATTATAAATTCATATACGTCAAAAGAATTCAAGTTATGAACATGGATTCAAATTATGGTCCCTCAACACTAATCGTGATGCAAAACAAGTTCTATTCGTACCTGGATCATCATCATGTAAAGAGAACAAGTCTAACATGATGAAAAAAAAAATGGAATCTATTTAATCTACATCCAATTCTTTAAATGGATCTGCAGATCAGACTTGAATAAGACTATGGATCGGAAACCAAATGTTAGCAAATCTAAGTCGTATTATTTGAATTAAATTGGGTACGAAATCAAGCAACAATGATATAATACCCATACCAAATCAGATATAAAGTAAAGGAAGAGGGAGTAGGCGAAAGCGGCCCGCAAGAACCTAAAAAGCATCGGGTAAAAAAAAAAAAAGAAAGGGCAGAAAACCTTCTACTCTGCCATTCTTGAAGCCTGCAAGAGAGGAAAGAACCACCGGCGACAGATTCCGGTGGCCTCCTGTGCTGTATGCGTTTGACCCTCTACTCACCCCTTTCTTCCTTTTTATTTTATTCTGTTTGACCTTTAGATGTTGTAGGAAGAGGGATTCCGGCCCTCCAAACAGTAACAGCATGGCAAACGGCCCTGTACGCCGAAACCGAGAGGCGTAACAATGAAAAAACGGTGCAATCCGGCCATTAAATGGAAAGACTGTAAATCTTGCTCTGATACCAATCTTGGGTTTTCCATACCCGTTCCGCACATGCATCACATACTTCTTGTCGGTGGCACAATATAAAGATTCAGATCATATACCTTAGCTTTGTAGCGGAAGAGAAGGTGAGGATGGACGCGACTCGGGATCGCTCGATAGGCTTGTAACCTCTCAAGGAAGGAGAGATTCGGACACCTTTGAGAGAAGAGCAGGTAATCTCTTCTTTCATGAAATGCCTCGTTCAATTTCTCATCAGCCAACCATCGGAATCGTCTCCTATTTATAAATTTGTTCATGTAAAGGATAAGCATGATGATTTGGATGATCATCGAGCTCATTTGCAGTTGCAGGGATAAGCATCCTCATTTGGGTGGATTCAAGCAGCCGCCACTTTCAAATGCCGCCTTTTCATTTGAAAGTTATCGGATCCCGCCCATCACGGCCGGATACAAATCTTGATAACTAACACCATCTAACGACAACAAATCACATGCCTCCTTAGAACAAATTCACATCTTATAAATGCAATCTGAGTCATTTTTGTGCATCCCAAGGTGAGATCAGGGGAGGTTTAAACTTAGAAAATAAAAAATCGGATAACATCAAGATCTTCTTATCTAGCAAGGTGCATATGGCGAAAAACTGCTATAACAACAAGATAAAGATGACAAAGGCAACCAATTTCCGTTGTGGTTTTTTTAATAGATCCGATTGTTTACAGACCAAGAACTTGACAAGAAAAATTCGTTGCTATCGGTACCAGATCTCGAACCTGCAACTAACCATGAGCATATCAATGCTGAAATTATTGGGCTTCAACTCGAAGATGGCTTGCCCTTGAGAATGGCAATCAATAGAAGTCCCAGGAACCAACAAGGAAACCTTGAAATAAATAGTCGATGAATGGCGCAATTTCTGACATGCTTGCTTCATATAATTAGGTTGAACCCAGGATTTTACTTTTTTAAACGTGGCCATTTGGATGACAAGAGTGGATTTCAAGCTGCTTCTAGGAAATTAGTGTCAGCTTAATTTTCATGTATACTGAAAAATCAAAAGCTCAAAACTATTAGTGAATGCCTGTTTCAAAGATCGGATTCGTAAAAAAAAAAAAAGTCGGAAAAAGTTAAAGAAAATATGTACACAATGGATGCAGCTATCTGGTATTAATCGACTAACAAAATGTAACAAAATCGAGTCCAAATTATTTCTTCTGTAACTGGATCCAGTGAGAAATTGAATCTTACATACATCCATTCGGAAATTTGTTATGGATGTGTTTGGATTTTCTTATCATTCAACCAACTGGATATTTGTATTGAAATTAAAATGACACAAAAAATTGAGCTTCTTTTTTTCTCTCTCTTTATATATATATATATATATATATATATATATATATATATATATATATATAGTTTATTCTTTGGGTGTCTTCTTCTTTATAATATGAAAAAGAGACCGTTATATATATAGAGAAAGAGAAAAAAAAATTGAATGGTGATTCTAAGAGTCACCTAACCATATATTGTGATCAAACACGATGGATGATTAAGAGAAAAAAAATAATGAGAAAAATGTGATGGACATTTTCGTCATGTAATATTAGTCTATACATTTTTTTCTTTTATATAACGTGCACATGAAAATGTAACAAAAATGAGGCGATGATGCCAGAGAGGGTTAGGAAGGTCAATGGATTGTTTCTGGATCGGGTATCTAACCGGTCCATTTCAGATAAACAGGATATGGAAAAAAAGTTAAGATCTGATCAAGGATTCAGATTAATTCAATTTTAAGAGTTCGTGTCTGATCAGATCCAGCTTTAGCTTTACTAAATATCCGATTGGATCATTAACTTATAACACGAATATCATGATTTAAAAATCTGAAACTGAATTATCTGAATATGAATGCACATATCTGATCTAGTGCTTAGATATCTGGATCTGACAAGTATATTCCATCTGATTGCATTAGTTTCAATTCATAATGGTCACATGGGTTTTATCCAATTCATGCATTTCTGACTTAAGAGCTAATAGTGGGTTTTTCTTCAACGTCTGAAATGGGATCAATATTAGCTAGCTCAAATTCGAACTTAAACAAACCATTACTGTAGTTCTAAGAATTCAAAACTATCAAGTTTGATTATGGGGCTTCCATAATTTTTCAATGTGTTGATTTAGTTTAAATCCAACTCTCCATATAATCAGCACATCCAAATTCCAAACCCTTTGCACCTATATAGATCGGACTAACTGTGATGAAGAGAACCAAAAAAAAGAAGAGAAAAGTTTTCATGATTGTTAAAATCAGTAAGCGCTTTGAATTTCCTCATTCCAATTGCCAAAAAGTGTGTTTCTTTTGAAGAGAGTTCACAACTGATTAACCAATTAAGAAAAAATGAGGCATATATCATTGGTGCTCATCAATGTCTAATGCATCACATCACGTTACAGAACCTGATCAAGGAAGATACGAAGAACTAATGAGGAACTTGGACTTCATTTTCATCCATGGTTTGAGAACACTCCCAAACAAGTACAAAGTGTAAGATTTATTTCAGTCTATGGAACAACATCTTTTCTTCCTGAAAGACTTCTAGTTAATGTTTAGCCTCTGAGTATGTTTGTTCGAGTTTTAATTTGATACTGCATTTTCTTCCTGAAAGACTTCTAGTTAATGTTTAGCCTCTGAGTATGTTTGTTCGAGTTTTAATTTGATACTGCATGCATGAGATGAACGCTGAAGTATAGTATAAGAGTCATTGGTAATAATGGTGATCTGAAAGTTCTGAAACCCAAGAGACAAAGGCACCGGTGAGTACCCACTGAGGCAGAGACCGGTGATTTTTTTCTTTATTTCTTCCCACACTCTGGCCTTAGTGGAGAGCTAACCAGAGGGAAGGTGGAAATTTCCTCTTGTGGGCAACCTTCATGCCCGATCCGGCTCACATTTATCGACAACGAAAAAGCGTGGCACCCACGTAGCAAGCCCATCACTCATGATTCCTTAACCCCCAACACTTTGTGCTTGTTTGGGAGTGTTCTCAAGCCATGCATGAAAATGAAGTCCAAGTTCCTGATTAGTTCTTCGTATCTTCGTTGATCAGGTTCTGTAACGTGATGTGATGCAGAAAGTTCTAGGTCCATGAAGTCTAGTTTGAAGAGGGGAAGGACCAGTGAGAAGGCTATTGTTGAAAGGAAGCGTGAAAGGAAGTGAGAAGGCCATGGTTGCAGGTGGGATTCTCGACTGCAGAGTGTGTAAATACAAAACTTTGTCTTTAGAGGCAGAACCTGCCTTCAGGTTGCCATTCAAACACCCCTATAGTTTTGAGAAGCAGAAATACATGAAGAAAAAAAACTAAATTCTGAAAAGCACAAGTATGTAGATAAGCTAAATTGTGTTGCTAATATAAAGATTTGTTGGGGGTCGTAAGGGCCAATGATTGTTTTAACTAGTCCTACGGTGTCAACTTGGCTGATGAATGGTTTCGTTCAATTAGTAACGGAGGCGGGTTATAGCCGTTGCTTACAAAATTTTTCTTATTTACATTGGTACTTTATTATTTTTATTTTTTATATACGAATGCCCTTAAAACTTGACATTTAAAATAATAATGCATCTAAGAAATTTATGGCTCCGCCTTTGTCATCCAGTGATCGAAATGCCGGTTCTTGTTATAAAAATGAAAGGAAAAAGATTAAATTATATATATAACCCATTTTATTTTTCACATACTTTTTCTGATTCTATACTTCTTTTTCATAACCATCCTTTCAACCGTATTAATCTGATTTTGAGATAGATTACTCATTTCCTCTCTGGATGTATATAAAATTCGTTACAAGTTTCATAAGCGGTGGACCAAGTTTCTTTCTTCCAGTAGTGCCAGGTAAGTGAGATTGTCGCGGACAGCCGTGTCCACAGTATGGTTTAGTGCACCAGAGCTGCCTTCAGGTTGCCCACCTCGCTGCCTCGAGTCCCTTCCACCAATCAGACGGTGCCACAACCAGTAACTGATTAACACATTAATAAAAAATGAGGCATATATAATTTGTGCTCATTAATGACTAATCTTCATCTAAATTTGGTAATAGAGATATGAACGCAGACTTCATCGTTCACATAAATCCAAATAATACCAGTGGCAATCCAGCAGGTTAAATCCCTGTGCTCTTCTCTCCAGTCCTGCGTCGCAATAATTTCCATGCATGTCTGCCAGCAAACATCTGCTTCATTGCACAACTTATTGATCTTCCCATCCTTTATACCATTCCCCAGTTTCCAGATGTGCCCTATGGCAGCATGGAAACAATTTTTCCACCATTTTTGAAGAACTGTGGTTCTAATCTTCTTCCTGCTCCATCAATGAAGTACCATTAAAAGGCCTCCCTTGGGCACTCTTCTCCCCGGATTTAGTAACTCTTCTCCTCCAAATGCTTTGTCAGATTGGGCATTTAAAGAAGAGATGCCACTCATCCTCCTCTGCTTTTCCACATAAACTGCAGCCTGAAGCCATAATCCAAGTCTCTTCAACCTGCCTTCAGTAGGTAGACAACCTTCCACTCCCACATAAGGGTGCAGTTTGCTTCAGGACAGCTCTTTGTTAGCCATTCCATGTTAATCTCAACGGCTGGTTAGAGCTGAGGTATACTTCGATGACATAGATCAGGTGAGAGGGGAAAGAAAAAAAAAAAGAAGAAAAAGAAAAGAAAAACACTCCCATGAGAGCATTTCACAGGTCGCCCAGCCACAAAAGCTCCTTATCTAGTCATCAGTGAACTCTTCTTAGCATACTGAACTTTGATGGGACCAGATACATATAATGTTTCATGTTGCTGGGTCACCCAGTCAGGGAGCGGCCTCATCTCAAACCGCTTTAGGCAATTAGAAGTGGACACTTAAACCCTCCTCCTTTATCCAGGCTTGGGACTGGCATTGGCCAAGTAAAACCTCAACCAATGGCGGAGTTAAAAACTTTTTTCCCACTGTTCAGTGCATTGGCCACAGCCACTTCCACGAAAGAGGAAAAGAGCACTGGGGGTGTGGTTTTGAAAGCCACGAAAATGAATATAGAAAAGAGAACATCAATGTGGCCGACCAGCAAAACCATGTAGCTACAAGCAAAAAGCAAGAGAAACGTGAGTTTCTGGACACAATAAGCTGCTAAATGGAAACGTGAGTTTCTGGACAGAAAATCAATACCTCTTAACCACGACGTCGACCACCAAGAAACCAAACACAACATAATTTATATACTATGTTCTGGAGGACAAAATATTTTGCAGATAGAGCAACTGACATGAAAAAAGAACTGTCCATGGACATGTTTTCTGTCAAGACAATCATCCAGGACAATTTTAAAATTGAATTAGAACAACGTAGTCCTCAAGAACTTGATTAGATAATAGATGCCCATTCTATTTAAACATGTGTTTGCACCATGCCTAAGCAAAATAGGACATGCACCAAGTCTGGCAAGAACATGATGGCGACAGGAAGAGACCATATGCCACCTAGAACATCTTAACATTTTTTGAACACTCTTCTTCTTCCCAATGTGAAGCAATAAAGGATTTCACTTCACTGAGTAGCAAGCAATACATCTTTTAGCTCCTATCAGTTTATGGGAGCAGTATTTTCAAACTGCACAGGGACAACCTTTAGAGCAGTACACATATAACGTCGACTACCATATACACTCATGTGTACTTATTACTTATGCACAAAAAGTCGTGTTCATAAACATACTCATGCACACTGATGTCAAAGTGTAGCCAGCAGGGCCATTGTGCTCCTCAAATTTTAAAGAGAAAGAATTCACATGCTTATATTTTAAAATATTTTGATTGGCCCCAATCAAAATTGTGGATCCACCCACAGATGCTGGCTATATATATTTGTCGATAATATGATTATCAATTTCTTTTTTCAAGGCAAAAGGTACAAAAAATGCAAATGGTATGTTGTTTTACAACATTTGTGTACGCCAATATGTATAGGGATATGATTATTTTGTAAACAAATACATCTGAGTGTGCATGGTGATATACTATATGTGCACTACTTTGGAAGATAGTCACTCTGCAGTTTGCAGATGCTGCTACTTTAAAGTAATAGGCACTAAATGGTTTAATTTTGAAGCCTGTATCTAACCTAATGAAGTAAAACCGAGGCACATCAATTGCTGGTTCAAACTTAAAGCATCAAATGGAGTAATATCTTAAAAATCAAATTCCAAATGGAGACCAATTGTTCCATCCTTGGTATCTCGGGAACACTAATCAAACAACCTATAGTGTCTCTCATAAGTCTCCCACTTACCAAGTGCCTGATTCTCTTATGCAGCCAAACTTCAGGCTCTAGTTTTCTCTATTAGTTATATATAATATATCACAAAGGAAAATTTAAAAAATTATAGCTTGTCGGTATTTAATAACACTTTTTCTTCCTAGGTTATTGCCAATAATTTTTTCATAAATTAGGCAGACACAAGCAGTGAAAAATCAATGTTAAAGATACAAAAAGGGGTTTTCTGAAATATTAGGAAGTTAGGGAGGATTTCTTTAAATGTTTTGTTATTTCTCATCTCCATTTTTACACAAGGAGTGAAAAATCGACAACAAAGGCAATAATGTGTAATGTAGACACATGTAGATCACGTTAGAGATTTTGACAGAGCTCTTTTAATTAATTGTTTTTTGACAAAAAAAACAGAATAAATAAAGTTGGCAAATACTTAAAGAGTTATTGTTATTGTTGATGGTGGTAGTGGGGGTGAAAGTAATAGCAATAATAATAATAATAATAATCATCATCATGGAGGTTCAACAATAGTAATGGTGATAGTAGTAGCAATAGTGGCAGTGACATTAGTGCCAAAAATCAAAGTTGGCCGTAATAATGGATATGAGAATAACATAATAAAAATATTCATAAAAAACTTAATGGCAATAACCTAGGTAAAAAAGTGTTGGAGAATCTTATTCAAATAGTGACAAGCCATAATTTCTTCAAATTTTCTTTTGTGGTATATCATATATAACTAATAGAGAAAACTAGAGCCTAATGTTTGGTTGCATAAAAGAATCAGACACTTGGTAAGTGAGAGACTTGTGGGAGACTGGTAGGGCCGGGCTCTCCCGAGGGGCTACTCCGACCCGATGCTGAGAGGCTGCCCACGCTTCGGTCCCAAATGACGGAGACACGGGCAGCTGTCGGCCATCTTGGCCGCTCGAAGGTAGGCATGTATCAGAGACACTATAGGTTGTTTGATTAGTGTTCCCGAGATGCCAATGATGGAACCATTGGTAATTTAATTTTTAAGATATTACTGCATTCGATGCTTTAAGTTTGAACCAGTACCTCAGTTTTACTTCAGATGCCTATGACATACGTATGGGTATGGATGCAAGTAGGGGTGCAAGTGTGGACACAGGCGCAGAGCAATTTCAGGAGACATAATAAACAGTTTACACTTAAATATTAAACCATTCAGCACCTATTATTTTAAAGTAGCAGCATGTGCAAACTGCATAGTGACTATCTTCCAAAGCAAAACTGCAAGTGACTATCTTCCAAAGCAGTGCACAAATAGTATATCACCATGCACACTCACATGTATTTGTGCACAAAAAATCACATCCCTATACATATTAATGTACACAATAGTTGTAAAACAACATATCATTTGCATTTTTTGTATCATTTGCCTGGAAAAAAAAAACTGATAAAGGGTATATTTATATCAACAACATATTCATATTATTCACAAATATATATAGCCAGCATCTGTGAGTGGCTCCGCAATTTTTTTTTTTTTTTTTTTTGGGGGGGGGGGGGGGGGGGGGCGCAAACATTGGAAGAAACATGCATATATACACATGTATATATTGAAAGAAGTTTATTGGGGCTCATTCAATCTTTCAAATATTCATAGGGGCCAATTCAAATATTTTAAGATATTAGGGTGTGAATTCTTTCTCTTTAAAATTTGAAGAGGGCCATGGCCCTGCTAGCTCTCCTTGGCTACACCATGACATTAGTGTGCATGAATATATTTATGAATACGACTTTTTTGTGCACAAGTAGTAAGTACACATCAGTGTATATGGTAGTCAATGCTATATGTGTATTGCTATAAAGGTTGTAATTGTGCAGTTTGAAAATACTGCTCCTATAAACTTATAGGAGATAAAAGATGTATTTATCCATCTAGCCTCTCACACACAAAGCTCAATGCATTATATTAGGTTGTGTGTGAGAGAGGCCAGATTCCTCATTATCGTCGAAAGAATCAATGTTCCATGTGTGTCCATACATCCACATTCAAAATTGCTTTGCACCTCTATCCCCACTCACACCTGTACCCATGTGACATAATTGGCCAATCGATTTACTATGCGGGGGCAGAGCTAGGGGGCGATGGCCCTCGGGTGTGAAAAATAAAATATCTATAACGTTGTAACATTTCTAAAAAAGTTTCGTTAGGTCCCCCATGTAAATTTTGTAAATTATATATTGGCCCCTTCAGGGAGCTCCACCCCTACTACTAAGAATGGCCAGAATAAATCCTGAGTGAGTTCCTCTACGAAGTTTTCGCTGCTGCTAACAAGCAGCGGTCAGTTATGATGGAGTTTCAAGAATCCACCTGTGTTACTCACACATAATCCAACAACTATAGACAATTGACCACTTATATCAAGATCTACAATTCTACAAACCTTTGGAAACAAGTGACCAAAAGAAGTTAGACTTTGGAAAGCAGAAATTACATCTTGAATTCAACTAAAACTAGATAAAAAAAACTGATGAATTCGCACGAAATGCTCTCATCGCCTAACTACCAATGGATTCAGATCATGTCCCTATCATCTTAACTACAAATACAAGATAATATATGAAAAATGAAAAACTAAAAAGACGAGTGTCAAACTATTCAAATACTGAAAGAGAAAAATGTGATGGACATTTTCGTCATGTAATATTAGTTTACACATTTTGATGTAACAAAGATGAGGAGATGATGCCAGAGAGGGTCCAGCAGGTCAATGAATTGTTTCTGGATCGGGCATCTAACCGGTCTATTTCAGATAAACCGGATATGGAAAAAAAGTTAAGATCTAATCAAGGATTCAGATTAATTCGATTTTAAGAGTTCATGTCTGAGCAGATCCAGCTTTAGCTTTACTAAATATCCGATCGGATCATTAGTTTATAACACGAATATCATGATTTAAATACTTGAAAATGACTTATCTGAATATGAATGCACATATCCGATCTAGTGTTTGGATATCTGGATCTGACAAGTATATTCCATCTGATTGCATTAGTTTCAATTCATAATGGTCACATGGGTTTTATCCAATTCATGCATTTCTGACTTAAGAACTAACAGTGGGTTTTGCTTCAAAGTCTGCAATGGGATCAATATTAGCTAGCTCAAATTCAAACTAAAGCTAACTTAAACAAATGATGACTGGAGCTGGGGCCACTGTGGTTGTAAGAATCCAAAACTATCAATATGAGGCTTTCATAATTTTTCAATGTGTTGATTTAGTTTAAATCCAACTCTCCATATAATCAGCACATTCAAATTCCAAACCCTTTGCAACCATATAAATCGAGCTGTGATGAAGAGAACCCCCCCAAAAAAAAGAGAAAAGTTTTCATGATTGTTAAAATCAGTAAGACTTTGTATTTCCTCATCTCAACTGCCAAAGAGTGTGCTTCTTTTGAAGAGAGTTCACAACTGATTAACCAAATAAGAAAAAATGAGGCATATATACTTGGCGCTCATCAATGTCTAATGCATCACATCACGTCACAGAACCTGATCAACGAAGATATGAAGAACTAATCAGGAAGTTGGACTTCATTTTCATACATGGATTGAGAACTCCCAAACAAGTACAAAGTATTGGGGGTTAAGGAATCATAAGTGATGGGCTTGTTACGTGGGTGCCACGCTCGGGCATGAAGGGCTTGTTACGTGGGTGCCACGCTCGGGCATGAAGGTTGTCCACGAGAGGAAACTTCCACCTTCCCTCTGGTTAGCTCTCCACTCGGGCACTTTGTTTGTTTGCGTGAGATGAACGAGTATAGTATAAGAACCATTGGTAATAAGGGAGATCTGAAAATTCTGAAACCCAAGAGACAAAGGCACCAGTAAGTATCCACTTAGGCATAGGCCGGTGATTTCTTCTCACACTCTGGCCTTAGTGGAGATCTAACCAGAGGGAAGGTGGAAGTTTCCTCTCGTGGACAACCTTCATGCCCGAGCAACCACGTAACAAGCCCATCACTCATGATTCCTTGAACCCCAACACTTTGTACTTGTTTGGGAGTGTTCTCAGTCCATGTATGAAAATGAAGTTCAAGTTCCTGATTAGTTCTTCATATCTTAGTAGATCAGGTTCTGTAACGTGATGTGATGCAGAAAGTTTTAGGTCCATGAAGTCTAGTTTGAAGAGGGGAAGGACAAGTGAGAAGGCTATTGTTGAAAGGAAGCATGGAAGGAAGGATGAGCACTCCATGGTTGCAGGTGGGAGCTCTGAGAGAGATATGTAGCTGGGTGTTGGGGAGTTTAGTATGGTAAGTGAGCCACGACGCCAACCTGGCTGAGATTCTCGACTGCAGACTGTGGATTCTCTGCCATTTAGAAGTCTCTCTCTCTCTTGTTCTTGGGGATACATAGTTATCTGGAGATACTGTGGAAGCTTTTTTTTCCCACTCCAGATGGATAGATGATGACGCATTCATTTGCTTACTTTTTATGAGTGAGACATATTTTGTTAGTCCTCGTATGTTATTTGGTATGTATATTAAGTTTCTTTATCTTTTTCCTTGTTTTTTTTTTCCTTTCGATTTTAGGTTTCCTTTGGCTGGCAGTTCCTGAAAGCATTGTAGAAATAGAATAGCCACTAGATTAGTGGACTCGGGAAAGTCTACCAAAAAAATGCCCAAAAAAACCTTGCCGACACTTTCTTGAAAATGATATTTGTAACAGTATTTGTAACCTAAGTACGAATCGAGCCAGCTCAAGCTCGACTTTGAACTCACTCATATAAGCTCGACTTTGCACAAGTTCGAGTTAAAACTCGAGTTATAAATGAGTTGAGTTCGAGTATATAAGCTCGGCTTGTGCTCAAACTCGAGTTAAAACTCGAGTTATAAATGAGTTGAGTTCGAGTTAGACGAGCCCGACTTGTTTAAACTCGGTTAGGCTCGTTTGTTTTTCATTTCTCCTCCTATGTTTTCTACTCTCTCTCTTCTTCTATTTTTCATTTCTTCTTCCCTCCCCTTTTCATTATACTTGTTTTTCTTCTTCTTTTTCTTCCCACCTCCTCTTTCTATCTGGCTGCAACCACAAGTCACAAACTACGTAATAGGTTTTTTGGTTTGAACGTTAGGTTGTATGAATTCATATAATTGATTTTTGATGTAAGCAATGAAATTTAGGTTGGTACACTTGAGACACCTTTTCCTGGTGAACAATTTAAGTTTTAGAAAAGAACAATGGAAAAATATTGCAGCAGCTTTTCTCTTTTCCCCCATAGCCTGAAGAAGATGAGGATCATTATTCGCTGACGATCGTAAACAAGCTCAACCTCACACTCAGTTAACCGAGGCGAGCTCAAGCTTACCTCATAAGGCTCGGCTCAAGCTCGAGCAGAGCAATATGTGAATCGAGCCGAGTTCAAGTTGGCTTAGCTCGAGCTTGAGTCGCTCGTTGAACATACATAAACCTAATCCATCAACATTGCCATTTAGTCTCCCTTGAAATATAGTCTTGCAAATCAAAATTTTCTTATTAAATCCTCAAAGAATGTTGCAAAACTATTCCCTTAAAGCAAGAAATGGGGATCATGAACAATTACTTCCAATTTTAAAGAAGGTGCATTGTCTCAATACCCAAGCCCTAATGTAACTTTGGATCCTTGCGCATCCCAACCTTTGACTTTAAAAATCTGGGAGGACGATTGAATGACGCCTTAAAAAAAAAAAAACCAGTTCTGTGAAAATTTTAGTTTTATGAAAACCATGTTTTTTTTTCCTAAAGATAGTTTTGTGGGGACAAGTTATTCTCTGCTCCTTCAAAAAACTAGGTTTTGATAGAACATTCAAGTAAATACAAAACTTTGTCTTTAGAGGCAGAATCTGCCTTCAGGTTGCCATTCAAACACCCCTATAGTTTTGAGAAGCAGAAATACATGAAAAAAAAACTAAATTCTGAAAAAGCACAAGTATGTAGATAAGCTAAATTGTGTTGCTAATATAAAGATTTGTTGGGGGTCGTAAGGGCCAATGAATTGTTTTAACTAGTGCTACGGTGTCAACTTGGCTGATGAATGGTTTCATTCAATTAGTAACGGAGGCGGCTTATAGCCGTTGCTTACAAAATTTTTCTTATTTACACATTGGTACTTTATTATTTTTTATATACGAATGCCCTTAAAACTTGAAATTTAAAATAATAATGCATCTAAGAAATATGTGGCTCCGCCTTTGTCATCCAGTGATCCAAATGCCGGTTCTCGTTATAAAAATGAAAGGAAAAAAATAAATTATATATATAACCCATTTTAGTTTTCACATACTTTTTCTGATTCTATACTTCTTTTCATAACCATCGTTTCCAACCGTATTAATCTGATTTTAAGATAGATGATTACTCATTTCCTCTCTGGATGTATATAAAATTAGTTACAAGTTTCATAAGCGGTGGTCCATTGTTGAGAAGGTCATGGCCTGATCTCTACATAGTAAGAAATAAATACTTAAACCCTCCTCCTTCATCCAGGCTTGGGACTGGCATTGGCCAAGTAAAACCTGAACCAATGGCGGAGTTAAAAACTTTTTTTCCCACTGTTCAGTGCATTGGCCACAGCCACTTCCACGAAAGAGGAAAAGAGCACTGGGGGTGTGGTTTTGAAAGGCACGAAAATGAATATAGAGAAGGGAACGTCAATGTGGCCGACCAGCAAAACCAGGTAGCCACAAGCAAAAAGCAAGAGTGCTTTCTCTTATTTCCTTTCATTTTCATATTATTAGCTTCTTCTATCCCTGCCACAATAAGCTGCTAAATGGAAACGTGAGTTTTTGGACAAAAAGAATTAATACCCCATAACCACGACGTCTACCACAAAGAAACCAAACACAACATAATTTATATACTATGTTCTGGAGGACAAAATATTTTGCAGATCGAGCAACTGGCATGAAAAAAGAACCGTCCATGGACATGTTTTCTGCCAAGACAATCATCCAGGACAATTTTAAAATTGAATTAGAACAATCGTAGTCCTCAAGAACTTGATTAGATAATAGATGCCCATTCAATTTAAACATGTGTTTGCACCATGCCTAAGCAAAATAGGACATGCACCAAGTCTGGCAAGAACATGATGGCGACAGGAAGAGACCATATGCCACCTAGAACATCTTAACATTTTTTGAACACTCTTCTTCTTCCCAATGTGAAGCAATAAAGGATTTCACTTCACTGAGTAGCAAGCAATACATTTTTTAGCTCCTCTCAGTTTATAGGAGCAGTATTTTCAAACTGCACAGGGACAACCTTTAGAGCAGTACACATATAACGTCGACTACCATATATACTCATGTGTACTTATTACTTATGCACAAAAAGTCGTGTTCATAAACATACTCATGCACACTGATGTCAAAGTGTAGCCAGCAGGGCCATTGTGCTCCTCAAATTTTAAAGAGAAAGAATTCACATGCTTATATTTTAAAATATTTTGATTGGCCCCAATCAAAATTGTGGATCCACCCACAGATGCTGGCTATATATATTTGTCGATAATATGATTATCAATTTCTTTTTTCAAGGCAAAAGGTACAAAAAATGCAAATGGTATGCTGTTTTACAACATTTGTGTACGCCAATATGTATAGGGATATGATTTTTTTGTAAACAAATACATGTGAGTGTGCATGGTGATATACTATATGTGCACTACTTTGGAAGATAGTCACTCTGCAGTTTGCAGATGCTGCTACTTTAAAGTAATAGGCACTAAATGGTTTAATTTTGAAGCCTGCATCCAACCTAATGAAGTAAAACCGAGGCACATCAATTGCTGGTTTAAACTTAAAGCATCGAATGCAGTAATATCTTAAAAATCAAATTCTGAATGGAGACCAATTGTTCCATCCTTGGCATCTCGGGAACACTAATCAAACAACCTATAGTGTCTCTCATAAGTCTCCCACTTACCAAGTGCCTGATTCTCTTATGCAGCCAAACTTCAGGCTCTAGTTTTCTTTACTAGTTATATATAATATATCACAAGGAAAATTTAAAAAATTATAGCTTGTCGGTATTTAATAACACTTTTTTTTCCTAGGTTATTGCCAATATTTTTTTCATAAATTAGGCAGACACAAGCAGTGAAAAATCAATGTTAAAGATACAAAAAGGGGTTTTCTGAAATATTTGGAAGTTAGGGAGGATTTCTTTAAATGTTTTGTTATTTCTCATCTCCATTTTTACACAAGGAGTGAAAAATCAACAACAAAGGCAATAATGTGTAATGTAGACACATGTAGATCACTTTAGAGATTTTGACAGAGCTCTTTTAATTAATTGTTTTTTGACAAAAAAACAGAATAAATAAAGTTGGCAAATACTTAAAGAATTATTGTTATTGTTGATGGTGGTAGTGGGGGTGAAAGTAATAGCAATACTAATAATAATAATAATCATGGAGGTTCAACAATAGTAATGGTGATAGTAGTAGCAATAGTGGCAGTGACATTAGTGCCAAAAATCAAAGTTGGCCGTAATAATGGAGATGAGAATAACATAATAAAAATATTCATGAAAAACTTAATGGCAATAACCTAGGTAAAAAAGTGTTGGAGAATCTTATTCAAATAGTGACAAGCCATAATTTCTTTAAATTTTCTTTTGTGGTATATCATATATAACTAATAGAGAAAACTAGAGCCTAAAGTTTGGTTGCATAAAAGAATCAGACACTTGGTAAGTGAGAGACTTATGGGAGACACTATAGGTTGTTTGATTAGTGTTCCCGAGATGCCAATGATGTAACCATTGGTAATTTGATTTTTAAGATATTACTGCTTTCGATGCTTTAAGTTTGAACCAGTACCTCGGTTTTACTTCAGATGCCTATGACATAAGTATGGGTATGGATGCAAGAAGGGGTGCAAGTGTGGACACAGGTGCAGAGCAATTTCAGGAGACATAATAAACAGTTTACACTTCAAAATTAAACTATTCAGCACCTATTATTTTAAAGTAGCAGCATGTGCAAACTGCAGAGTGACTATCTTCCAAAGCAAGTGACTATCTTCCAAAGCAGTGCACAAATAGTATATCACCATGCACACTCACATGTATTTGTGCACAAAAAATCATATCCCTATACATATTAATGTACACAATAGTTGTAAAACAACATATCATTTGCATTTTTTGTATCATTTGCCTGGAAAAAAAAAACTGATAAAGGGCATATTTGTATCAACAACAGATTCATATTATTCACAAATATATATAGCAAGCATCTGTGAGTGGCTCCGCAATTTTTCCTTTTTTTTTTGTGGGGGTGGGGGGGAGGGGGGAGAGAGGGGGGGAAACATTGGAAGAAACATGCATATATACACATGTATATATTGATAACAGTTTATTGGGGCTCATTCGATCTTTCAAATATTCATAGGGGCCAATTCAAATATTTTAAGATATTAGGGTGTGAATTCTTTCTCTTTAAATTTTCCTGACATTAGTGTGCATGAATATGTTTATGAATACGACTTTTTTGTGCACAAGTAGTAAGTATACATGAGTGTATATGGTAGTCAATGGTATATGTGTATTGCTCTAAAGGTTGTAATTGTGCAGTTTGAAAATACTGCTCCTATAAACTTATAGGAGCTAAAAGATGTATTATATATGTATATATATATATATATATATATATATATATGCAGCCATCCATCCATCTAGCCTCTCACACACACAGCTCAATGCATTATATTAGGTTGTGTGTGAGAGAGGCCAGATTCCTCTAAATCGTCGAAAGAATCAATGTTCCATGTGTGTCTACATCCACATTCAAAATTGCTTTGCACCTCTATGCCCATTCACATCTGTACCCATGTGACATAATTGGCCAATCGATTTACTATGCGGGGGCAAAGCTAGGGGGCGATGGCCCCCGGGTGTCTGAAAAATAAAATATCTACTACATAACATTTCTAAAAAAGTTTCATTAGGTCCCCCATGTAAATTTTGTAAATTATATATTGGCCCCTTTAGGGAGCTCCACCCCTACTACTAAGAATGGCCAGAATAAATCCTGAGTGAGTTCCTCTACAAACAAGCAGCGGTCAGTTATGATGAAGTTTCAAGAATCCACCTGTGTTACTCACACATAATCCAACAACTATAGACAATTGACCACTTAGATCAAGATCTACAATTCTACAAACCTTTGGAAACAAGTGATCAAAAGAAGCTAAACTTTGGAAAGCAGAAACTACATCTTGAATTCAACTAAAACTAGATAAAAAAAAAACTGATGAATTCACACCGAATGCTCTCATCGCCTAACTACCAATGGATTCAGATCATGTCCCTATCATCTTAACTACAAATACAAGATAATATATGAAAAATGAAAAACTAAAAAGACGAGTGTCAAACTATTCAAATACTGAAAGAGAAAGAAAAGATGCTGTAAAGGAGAAAAAGCAGTTTCAGAAAAGAGAGTAATTAGAAAAGTAGATAAGAGAGGGAGAAGAATTAATCTGCAGAAAGCATTCCTTCATTCCTTGTACTGCAACTCAACCTGCACACACACTTTGTGAAGACCAATGTAGAAAAGATCTGACAATAGCAAATTCCCAGCGCAGAAATCTCTCTAGTGAAAAAATTTCACTTCTAAACAAAAGAACCCAGTAAATAAACCAAAAATGAAATTCAGAGATTAGACAAAGACAGTCATATACGTACCTGTTTGGATCTACCTAGATAGTCGCACACTCTTAAAAAGCATCCTTACCTAATCTCCAAGCATAATAAGAGATGACCATGCTAACAGCAGCATGATGGTAATGAGAACGTGCCATATATACCCGTAACAACTTGGATGTAGACTTTGAGACAATTTTCCTGATCCCAGGTGCATGCAGCAGTGCTTAATTGCATTAAATCTGGACAATCAACTGCATTAGTTAGGATGCCAGATCCGATAATTAAGCCGATGAACTACAAAATTCAAAAAAAGAAAAGGATTATGAATAGCTCTCAAGATGTATTCCATGTCTTTCTTAGTAGACTGGTTGGCTAGCAACAGCTCAGATGACCATAACATTAATTAAGTAATAAATTTCACAACAAAAGCTGAATCAACAAGTCTAGGCACTCACAAGACTATGGAAAGGTAGACTGCATTATGAACTAGAGATGCACCAGAATGTCAGATTGCAAGCATTTTGCATTTCAGAGAAGACGATGCCACTGCCATGTTTTATATAATATATCTCCTTGAAAAGAGACTAATCTTCGGAGAACATTCGGGCATTTATGAAGACATCCCCATTTTCAAGAATGTTCAATTCATTATGGACCAGCTGGGCATGAAACCAAATCTCATGCTGTACAGGTCTTCGTAGGTCCCAAAAAAATCGAGACCAAGTTTGGACTCTGAACATCTTTGGGTCTGCGGATATCATTTAGATAATAATCTCATTTGGATAATATACATGGATCTAAATCAAGAAAAAAATTAACAGAAATGAATCTTCAAGTAAAACAAGATCCAAATATGCAGATCCAATGCATCAATATGTGACGTCCATTATAAATTCATATACGTCAAAAGAATTCAAGTTATGAACATGGATTCAAATTATGGTCCCTCAACACTAATCGTGATGCAAAACAAGTTCTATTCGTACCTGGATCATCATCATGTAAAGAGAACAAGTCTAACATGATGAAAAAAAAAATGGAATCTATTTAATCTACATCCAATTCTTTAAATGGATCTGCAGATCAGACTTGAATAAGACTATGGATCGGAAACCAAATGTTAGCAAATCTAAGTCGTATTATTTGAATTAAATTGGGTACGAAATCAAGCAACAATGATATAATACCCATACCAAATCAGATATAAAGTAAAGGAAGAGGGAGTAGGCGAAAGCGGCCGCAAGAACCTAAAAAGCATCGGGTAAAAAAAAAAAAGAAAGGGCAGAAAACCTTCTACTCTGCCATTCTTGCTGCCTGCAAGAGAGGAAAGAACCACCGGCGACAGATTCCGGTGGCCTCCTGTGCTGTATGCGTTTGACCCTCTACTCACCCCTTTCTTCCTTTTTATTTTATTCTGTTTGATCTTTAGATGTTGTAGGAAGAGGGATTCCGGCCCTCCAAACAGTAACAGCATGGCAAACGGCCCTGTACGCCGAAACCGAGAGGCGCAACAACGAAAAAACGGTGGAATCCAGCCATTGCCGGAGAAGACTGTAAATCTTGGTCTGATACCAATCTTGGGTTTTCCATACCCGTTCCGCACATGCATCACATACTTCTTTTCGATGGCACAATATAAAGATTCAGATCGTATACCTTAGCTTTGTAGCGGAAGAGAAGGTGAGGATGACGCGACTTGGGATCGCTCGCTAGGCTTGTAACCTCTCAAGGAAGGAGAGATTCAGACACCTTTAAAAGAAGAGCAGGCAGTCTCTTCTTTGATGAAATGCCTTGTTCAATTTCTCATCAGCCAACCATCGGAATCGTCTCCTATTTATAAATTTGTTCATGTAAGGGATAAGCATGATCATTTGGATGATCATCAAGCTCATTTGCAGTTGCAGGGATAAGCATCCTCATTTGGGTGGATTCAAGCAACCGCCACTTTCAAATGCCGCCTTTCCTTTTGAAAGTTATCGGATCCCGCCCATCACGGCCGGGTCCAAATCTTGATAACTAACACTATCTACAGTTGTGAACAACAACAAATCACATGCCTCCTAGAACAAACTAACATCTTATAAATGCAATCTGAGTTTGTTTTGTGCATCCCAAGGTGAGAGAAGAGGAGGTTTAACTTAGAAAATCAAGAATTCAAGATCTTCTCACCCAACGAGGTGGATCTGATCAGGTTTAAGCCCCCCAACCAAAAAAAAAAAATTGTAATGGATAAAAATGACAAGGACAACTAATATCCGTTGTTGTCTTTTTAATAGATCCTATTGTTTACAGACCAAGAACTTGACAAGAAAACTTGGTTGCTATCAGTACCAGATCTTGAACCTACAACTAACCATGAGCATCAATGTTTAAATTATTGGAATTTAACTCGCAGATGGTTTGCCCTTGAGAATGGCAATCAATAGAAGTTCCAGGAACCAACAAGGAAACCTTGGAATAAATAGTCGATGAATGGCGCAATTTCTGACATGCTTGCTTCATATAATTAGGAGAACCCAGGATTTTACTTTTTAAACGTGGTCATTTGGATGACAACAGTGGTTTTCATTTTTCAAGCAGATTCTAGGAAATTATTGTCACCTTAATTTTCATGTATATTGAAAAATCAAAAGCTCAAAAATATTAGTGAATACCTCTTTCAAAGATCGGAGTCGTATAAAAAAAAAGGTCGGA
The DNA here is from genome assembly GCA_011799765.1 of Nymphaea thermarum. NCBI lineage: Eukaryota > Viridiplantae > Streptophyta > Magnoliopsida > Nymphaeales > Nymphaeaceae > Nymphaea > Nymphaea thermarum. The sequence goes on from JAANDH010000564.1 coordinate 120,882, forward strand.
AAAAGTTAGCGAAAATGTACACAATTTATGTAGCTATCTGGTATTAATCGACTAACCAAATGTAACAAAATCGAGTTCAAGTTCTTTCTTATGTAGCTGGATCCATGAGAAATTGAAACTTGCATATATCCATTGGGAAATTCATTATGGATGTGTTTGGATTTTTCTTATCATTCCAACAAATGGATTAAAAAAGTTTGAATCTTTCATACATGCCTCCTAGGTACCCTGCCTATGTATCCCACATTTTTTTCTTCATGTAAGTTTAATTTTTCCTTCTTCTTTTTTGCCTTCTCATTGATTATAAATTTTAGTGTCACATCCTATTTTAATGGGAACGAAGTCGATTCCGTACCATTTTATACCGAACACTCTCCAATGCAAATATATGAATAAAATTTTGGACATATTCTAGCTCCAGTACAGAAAAGATCATCCACTATGGTAAGTAATCGTCCATAGCAAACAGTTTGATCAGCACCATGAAAACAAAGTAAGTTGCCTTTAAACGGGGCAAACACACTCAAATATTTCCCAAGGGCCGATCCTTCGACAACTGCGAGGGAGGACCTTCCCCAACTCGGCGCCTTCCTCCACTGGTCTTTCCGCCCTTCCCATTCCTCTCGTCCTCGCCTTCATCGCCCCAGCTGCCACCCTGGGTCTCCTGGGCTCTCAACCCGGTGGGCCAGGGATGGTCGGTGCTCAGGCACTGCTCACTTCCCCAGTCGCCAATGGCGGGATGACGGCCCTTTGATCTCACCAGTTACACCTCCGTCCCGCCGTCCCCCTGAAACGTCGAGGTCTCTGGTTGCAGGCAGATGTCTCCGGCAAGCTCATGAGGATATTTGCGACGGTTCGAGTGCCTTTAAGGTGGACGTGACGACCATCAACCACATGTGGCAGGGTTGCGGCCCTGCGGGTGGATGTTGTGTTTGAAGCCGGGCACCCACACGCTCGAGCATCCAACCTGAGCTCGAAGGGCAGTAGTCTGGAATGACGAATTTCCTGGCAGGCAGAACTGCAGGTCCGCTGCAGCACGAGAACTCAAACCTCTCGCGTAGGTGCTCTTGCACACGGAAAGCGTGTAAGAGTCCTAAGCAGCATTGCATTTTATTGGCTGTATAAAAATGGTTTCCGCAATTCTTTTAGAAATAATCAAAAAGCGTTCTAAATCAGCAGAAGTCTTCAGTGCATGAGTTATTTTATTTGCTTTATCGCAAAAGTACCTTCTTCACACTATCATGCAAAATGAGTGAGCGGTTCGTCATCATTATTTATAATTCATATATGTACAAACAAAGCAATTGCAAGATATTAGTACAAATGTAACATGAGTTATCCGATCAAATAAGCAGTTGAAACAATAACTTCTTGAACTTTTCAGCAGTAGCTATAAGATAATCGATCACATTCGATTGAAAGCTGGTTAATCCCCCCATTCAATTCCGTATTAGTCCATGTGTGAGTCTCACGGTAGTTGCTGTTCACATTAAATTCATTTTGAATTGATACGATTGAAGTTATGTTAAGCATTGAAGAAAACATCTATGTTAAGCATTGAAGAAAACATCTATACTCTAGTGCGGTTGGCCACACCAAGGCCAAGTCCGTCATTTTCTCCAACTTTACCCATACTCAAAATTTTTGTCATCTACATGGAAGGCCACCTGTTTCACCATGCAAAGTCACCTTCCATGCCAATGTTGTCACTAGTATACTGAGAATATGTGGTTCATTGTTGAGAAGCTCATGGCCTGAACTATACATAGTAAGAAATAAATAGTTAAACCCTCCTCCTTTATCCAGGCTTGGGACTGGCGTTGGCCAAATAAAACCTCAACCAATGGCGGAGTTAAAAACTTTTTCCTTTACTGTTCACCGTATTACAAGAGAATACCATCGTGAACAGGGCAAGGAGAGGGAAAACAAAAGGACTGACGATTATAGTGAAGTTCCTCTTGCATTCGTGCGTTCTAAATACTACGAAATCTGCCTCCCAACTTTTTGCCTCAACAATGTCCATGCGATACATCTACAAGATTAGATACATAACTTTCCTTCCAGTGGAGCAAGAAGACTAGGTCCATTCAGTGCAGTTTGAGTATAAGCAACAGCGAACAGTAAAATACTGCATGGGATAAATAGCCAGCAAAATGAACAGAGAAATGAAATCAACCTGCCAGACCAGCAAAACCAAGTTGCGACAAGGAGAATTGAAGCACGGCCTTATCATTTCGACTAAATGTTATTATTAACTTCGCTTGTGATCACTGAATCAGCTGCTACTTGTTGGACAAGAAAATAATAACACCCCCACAGTAACCATAACCATTAGGAAACCAAACAGTACATAGTTCGTATTCCATTTGATGTAAGCCAGACTCAAAAAGATCACGTGTGCATGTACGAAGAAACAATAGCCACTCAATGAGACAAGCATGAAACATGGAGATGTTTCCAGACAAGATAACCATCAGGCTGACTTAAATACTTTATCCACCATCAAGTTCACAGAAGACTATGCAATGCACATCCGAGATTACTGATTTTTCACATGTGAACGCTGTGAACTCAAGTACTTGTAGAAACATCCACATTGCAAGGAAAACATGGGAAAGAAACATAATCATCAAAGGCCAATTTTGAGGAACCACTGAGAAGTTCATGCCCAACTGAGATTGTCAACTTCATTTTGTAGCATTAATCAACAAAAGAAGAATTTCCCATCCATCACGAGGGACAACAGCTTTTCAAACTTAATATTCACAATAAAGGAGAAAGAAGTGCACGTCTCAAACAACTGGCTCTTGCCACCAATATAATGCAATAGTAGCATTCCCCACTTCTAATGCCGCCTTAACCACCTACCAGACAGCAGAGTTTGTAGGAAGATTGTAAAAGAGGAAAAAAGAACCTAGCTAAATTAGCTTTTAGCATCTTCTCCATAATATAGGTGCAAAGACCCATAGTTATTACAAAACAACTAAATTCTGCCACCCGTACCAACAACACAAAATTAAGGTACAAGCCCATTCAATATTTCATAAAAAGAAAGCTAAATTAATAAAATCCTTTTTATGAAAATGTCATAATGGACTATCCTCTCAGTCCCAAAGCATGCATAAGGGTTAGTAAGCAATAACATTGTCTTGCCAAGGGGATGAATGTCAGGCTTAACATACATGTAGACTATGCTTTTAATGTGTAACCACCCACACCTGCATTCTCTGATGCTTGAAGAGGAATGATAAGATGAAATTGAATCAGGATCAATACGGAAAATATTTGTCCCCAGAGGCACCAAACTGCATAGACTGCTAAGATGAAATCGTTCGTGCCTAACTGAGATTGCATTGTCATTTACCAGTCTTTATCAAAGCTAGGAAGCTTCCCCTTGCAACCGAAGAAATATCAGCACTATGCAGACACTACATGAGTGAGGAATCATGCAGAAAACCAACAAGATAATTTTGTGTTTTCAACTCAGAGAAGCGTCCATTTCCAAACTTAATGTGACACCGCCACTAGAAAGCTACATTCTTGGGGAGAAGTAACATCCCAACACCACAAGATAATCTGACTTTTCTGTCCAACTGAGATTTCATTCTTCATTTAGAACCACTGACTAAAGTTAAGCAGAACTTCCAAATGACAAACCAAAACTAATTTCAGTGTTAAACATAACTTCAACAGGAAGATAACCCATTTGTATGCCTCCTGTACCAAATCTAGATATGGTAATCTTAGTGGAGCAAAAGTAAAAACTCTGAAAAAAAACCCAAGATGACCTCAAATAAGGGAGAGCAATGAGACTCAATGACGTTTGCAGGTATAAACCAGGGAAAGAATTAAAGTTGATCAAAAGGGAGAATGAGAAGGGAAGATAAACCATAAAAAGGAAAAAGGAAGGTGAACCAAGCAGAAAAATCATAAATGCTTCCAACAAGTAAAGAGGAAACGGAGGAGAACTAGAGAATATAAAAAAATAAAAGGAAAGGTAAACTGAGAAGCAATCAGCTAATTCACAAACTAACTGAATTTAAGATCCATTCTAGTCCACTTTAATCCTGTCAATCATAATCCAACAAGCACACACCATTGCACTTACCCTGCTCAACTTACAAGAACAAACATCAAAACTTAAACGAAAAGAAATTGAATTTTAAAATAACCATAAACTCAATTTCAAATGTCAATGCAGAATCAAATCTAACTGCTAACAGTTGACACCATGCATTTGATTCCAAACCAACAAAAGGACAGTTTTAAACCATTCTGAACTCTGTGCAAACCGCACACCTGAAAAAGTGAAAGATGAAATAAGCTTGCCAAAAATGTTCCATACGGTGCAGAATTGCAACATTTTAGGAACCAAACAAATACCCTTAAATAAAACAACCAATGAATAGTGCAACATCTTCTCCCATTGCTGGCAGATTTGCTATATGCAAAGATAACATTGCTCTAATGAATCAAGTGATTATATTCTAATTTGAAGAGCATAAATTGGATATGATAAATGGTCCACAAGGCACTGGATTTGATGTAAATAAAAGCTTGCACCATCTCCAAGATGAAAAATAGATGAACAACCTGCGGTGGGGATGTATCCCTGATGACTGATTAGATTGCAATGCCACTTAAAACGTGCCATAGATGGACCCCAAACTGCTTTTCTTGATTCTAAGATTGCAGCAAGCTTGAACTTCACCTGGGGGAGGGATGAGATGCTAGGTCCAAAACCATATGCAAAATGGTTGGAAGGGTAAAAGGTGATCCCTTTCTTGATGGATTGATTGTGTAGCCATCAACAGTACACACTCTTTACCCTACAATAGAACATGAGCTCCGTGCTTGAATAAGAAATCAATCATCTAAAACTTGAATCAGGATTTGATTGATTGCTGAAGGAGAAGTAGTCCTTAACCAACCGAGATCTGCGTTTCTTTATATGACAGCCTTGATCAATCATAAGAACCTTTCTCTGAAACTACAGTGTCCCACCTGGGGGAGGGATGAGATGCTAGGCCTAAAACCATAGGCAGAAACCGTTAGAAGTGTAGGAAGTGATCCCTTTCTTGATGGATTGATTGCTTAGCCCTCAAAAGTACACATTCTTTACCCTAAAATAGAACATGAGCTCCGTGCTTGAATAAGGAATCAATAGTCTGAAATTTGAATCAGGATTTCATTGATCGCTAAAGGAGAACTAGTCCTTAACCAACTGAGATCTGCAATCTTTATATGGCAGTCTTGACCAATGTTAAGAAGCTTCCTCTTGAATAGAAAAATTACCAGCTCTACTTTGACACAATGCCAGTGAGGAATCACTCAGGTGAAAACATGAAATCAGCAACCAAGCATCTAACTTCATCTTTAATGTAACATCCCCCATCAAAAGTAGGAATTATTGAACCTATAACGATCATTAATAGTTGGCAAGTAATCAAGCAGGTGAAACCTTCAGCCAAGTAAAATACCAACACCATATTCAGAATGAAGAAGCTTGCTTCGTGCCCAAAATTGTGTTCTTTATGAGATGTGTCATCAGCTTCATCGTGCAAGGTAAAATATCAATACCACAACACACCAATAAGCAGCTTCAGACCTTTTAAAGTACCGCCTTCTTCTGAGGATAACCTCCATTGGGAGGATCAGAAGTCTTCGAAAAGCAAGACAATCTTTTGTAACATGTTGTACTAAATCTACACACGACTATCTCAATACAAAAAAAAAAAAAAAAAAACCTCGGGAGAAAATACAAGATAACCAATGACATATCACAAGACAAGCTAATTATTTTCTCAAGTTCAAACTGAAAGCGTGGCAAAAACCATCAATATAATTAAAACAAAGCTGAGATAAGGGAAAGTTGAGAAAAAAGTAAATAGCGTCAGCAAAATTGCATCTACTTCCAACATGCAGCAGTCAGCTATGATTGAAAAAATAAATATGAAGGCCTCCTTGTCCACACGAGTCTTGTGCTAACCATAATAAAGAAAGGTGCATCCAACAACCACAGACAATCAACCAGCTAGCTCAAAGACTACAAAACTTCTCTAAATTAAACAACAACAATAAACAACATTTTTGAAAGGTAGAAGTTATATCTCAAATTCAGTTAGAAAAGGTTAATAAAAATTAAATCTTAACTAAATGCTCTGATATCCTAACTACTGACACAGTTCAAGGATTCAAGCTATGAGTTGAGTCTTCTTTAACTATATGTACGACAAAACATATGGAAAATAAGAAGCCAAAACTATCAGGCTCTTTAAGTAGAGGGAGAAAACAAAGATGTTGTAAAGGCAAAAGGACATGACAGAAAACCCAAAGGAATAGAAAAAGAGAAAAAAAGAGAGAGAAAAATTATTGCAGCAAATGAAGAACGGTTAGCTCCACCATCACCTTGTCGCAGAACATGCGACCTGAAAAATCAAGCAGAGGTGCTTAATATATGCGGAAGGAATATGAAAGCGACACAATTTATAGAAGTTCTACTTCCCGACAACCAATATAGAGAAGCCTCATATAACAATTTACTTCATAATACATCAATTTTTCCAATGCCGGCAGGTTCTCCACACCTAAAGAAATTATCCCCAGTAAATAAAGTAGCTGTTCCAACAAGGGAACTGTAATCCGAGGGCAGATGAAATAGTCCTCGAGACTGCTGATTGGATCAAAATAGATTGTCAAACTAGTCACCAATGCACTCAAGCCTTGAAGAAGAGTCGGCTTCCACCTCAATAAGATGCTTAAGCTAACAAGATAAAACACTCCTTTAAGATTTTTGTTTGTAAACTTACAAATTCCAAATATAACCTCAAAGGCCCCATTTATCCAAGAAAAAATTTCTCTTGGAACTCATCAGACTATGCAAAATTATGGAAGGCACTGACAACAATCCCAGAGCTCTTTAACAGTTGCTATGAACGACCGTGTTAGATTTCACCATAGAAGCTGGTTCAAAAAAGTCACAGGGCTGTAGGGAAGTCGATTGATTCATGAACTAAAGCTACAGCAGAATGTCAGATCTGCAGGGAGAAGTGTCAGGTCACAAGTAGATGATGTCTACCTTGAGAACAAAATGGCTTCCCATCATAAACGAAAAAAACCTGATCAACAGTAAGAAACTTTTCAATCTCTCAGTCTAACAACAGAAGGGACACTTTAAGAAAAGGACTACCCTACAGAACGATGCATTGCTGCGCGCTTCAAAATTATCCACATGTGACAAAAATCCATAAAAACCAAAACCAGCAGCCTAATTGAAGCCTCATAATCATCCTCTTGCATGTCAACCATACCCATTGCTCTGCATATAATCATCCCCTTGCATATCAACCATACCCATTACTCTGCCTATAATCATCCCCTTGCATATCAACCATACCCATTACTCTGCCTAAAATCAGAATTCCAGGTGATTAGATCAAATTCCCCTCATAAAGATCATGAACCGGCTACAAATGACGGACCAAAATCACCTATATTCTTCATCTACAGCAAACGAGGCCAAAGCCGATCGCACGAACCACAAATCACTTCAGAAACAATAAGGGACCTTAAGAGCGGACTGGGATCAAAAGAAGAACATGCAGAGCACAAAATAGATTAGAAAGATTTAATAGAGATCATTTCACCCTTTGGGACACCCTCCTTCATCGAATTAAACGAAAGACGTGGAGAACGATAAACGAAATTGCAGAAATCTGAAGATCGCGGAAAATCCCGAACAGTAGATCTCATCAAACAGCATCGGGCAACGAAGAAGCGAAGGAAGAAAGGAACCAGAGAAGAGAGGAAACAACTTCACCATCCTCCTCCCACCAGGGATGGTGAAAGTCACGTAGGAAGAGATATTTATAGGTAATGGTTAGGTGGATCGACGGCCCTGATGAAGCGGTTGGAAAGCGGACGGCCAGATTTGTCGCTTACTAACTTTGGAGTTGGTTAACTGGCTTCCAGCGTGGATTAGGTAATTGAATCTGACACGTCAACCGTTCGACCACAATCGCCTCCGCGTTGGCCGCGATATAAACGGGTCGAGTTCAGATCAAATGTAAGCTCATCAGACTTGAGCTCGGATTTGGATCGGGATTCCCCTCTCTGTCTCCCCGGGTAAATCTAAAGTAATCAAACAACTTTTCAGTTTTCACACTATTTGATGTGGTAGGGAATGAAAAAAAAAAAAGACAGTTAAACAACTAACTAAAACAGTTGATCATAACGTAATAAAAATATGAAGCAACAATTAATAAATGTTCCTATTTACACATGCTCTCTCTCTCTCTCTCTCTCTCTCTCTTTCTATATATATATATATATATATATATATATATATATATATATATATATATATATATATATATATATATAAAATTCTCAATGATATTTAGATCAGGCCTCAAGTAATCCAGCAACAGCTTCCACTTACCGATGATCATATTCGTATTTATCCATGCTCCCTCTCTCTTTTTCTCTCAAAACACTTTTATTTAGGTGGGAAACAGCTACTAAATCATCCGCTTTTCATGTTTGGATGTGTATTTGGAGTTGAAGATAAACAGCTCTTATGACACCCACAATTATATATATATATAATATAAAATTCCCAACGATATTTAGATGAGGCCTGAAGTAATCCAACAACAGCTTCCACTTACCGATGATCATATTCGTATTTATCTATGCCCTCTCTCTCTCTATCTTTTTCTCTCAAAACACTTTTGTTTAGCTGGGAAACAGCTACTAAATCATCCGCTTTTCACGTTTGGATGTGTGTTTCGAGCTGAAGGCAAACAACTCTTATGACGCCACCATTCTAACGGTAAAGATTGAGTCTTACCTAAGAATTGAACTCAGCCAGGCTTTGCCCTTATTGAACTAGTTCTGATGAACACGTTAGCACATCCAAAAGAAGTTAGTGAATTAGGTAAGCAATTTTAGCTGTTTGGTTTTATACCTAACCTCTGTTGGGTTGCACGAGTTTCTCATACATAAGGCCAAGTTCTCAATGGGTCAATTGGCTTAATATTTTGCTATAAATGAAGCTTCCAACAACCTATATGATTATGTTAAGTACATCAATCCTTGCATTATTCATGGTTCATCCGTAGAATCTGATCACTTTTCTACACAGGCATGGTTTATACAATTTCATGTCCGAACCAAAGTGTTTCATCTCAAAGTTGTGTTGAGGTCCAGATTGCAGCTCCAAATTTATCGAATATTCAGACACTTGACTTAAAAACTGGGACTAACTTTCTTTCTTTCGAATTCAGCTGAATTTATCAATCGCTGTCCATATTATAACGCTAGCTCGCATCCGGTTCAAAGTCTGGAGAAATGCAACTTTTAAATGTTTTTTTTTTCTTCTTCCAGTACTAGTCATCTTAACCACTAAAATTTTTTTTGGAAACACCCCAAAGAGGCCCGACTCCTTCCCTTTTGTTTTTCGGGGTTCAAAGCTGCTTTAGAATCTAGATGGGTTTTCGGGGTTCAAAGCTGCTTTAGAATCTAGATGGAGCATGAAACATTGGATCACAAAGTTGTGTTTAGGTCCAGGCTCCAAATTTATCGAATATCCAGACACTTGACTTAAAAACTGGGACTAACTTTCTTTCTTTCGAATTCAGCTGCTCAATCGCTGTCCATATTATAATGCTAGCTCGCATCCGGTTCAAAGTCTGGAGAAATGCAACTTTTAAATGTTTTTTTTTTCTTCTTCCAGTACTAGTCATCTTAACCACTAAAAATTTTTTTGGAAACACCCCAAAGAGGCCCGACTCCTTTCCTTTTGTTTTTCAGGGTTCAAAGCTGCTTTAGAATCTAGATGGGTTTTCGGGGTTCAAAGCTACTTTAGAATCTAGATGGAGCATGAAACATTGGATCTCAAAGTTGTGTTTAGGTCCAGATTGCGGCTCCAAATTTATCGAATATCCAGACACTTGACTTAAAAACTGGGACTAACTTTCTTTCTTTCGAATTCAGC